>PVJN01032642.1:0-20000 GCA_004026805.1 Lasiurus borealis | reverse complement strand
CTATTGGAGTTGACTCACTCTCACTCAAATTAAAAAAAAAACACACAGAATAGAAGTAAGTTAAAAATCCGCTGCAGAAATATGTAATGAGTTGAAAAAAATGTTGCAAGAAGATTAGTAGGGCAAAGACTTAGTGCTCCCGCAAGACAACAGAACTGACAATGCACCATCTTAAGATTTAATGATTACTTGGGCCAGTGGTCTATGAACTGAGGGAGATTTCCAGGAGGCCAGAATGGCCCTGAAGGGTTTCTGGGCAATAAATACATGCTTTACATATGGGTTAGCACTCAGCTATGAGCAATACTCTGGAAGGTCAGCTGGCTGGGTTGTATGATAACATAGCCAAGGGGTCTGACCCTGTGTGTGTGTGTGTGTGTGTGTGTGTGTGTGTGTGTGTGTTGCATCTCATACTCTTTTCCTGTGCTCATGACATGCATAAGGGAGGGAAGGTAATAAACACTCGCAGAGGTTTTATTACAGTCCAAACTCTATATATTTAACTTACCTACTCCCGCAACAACTCCTACAACAAGCCCTTTGTAATAGGCTAGGGGTGGGGAATGTCTGGCCCTGCCAAGGCATTAAGGGTGAGCTAATTAAATGTTTGGCAAAATATAGCAGGCTGATTTTTAAGTTGGTAATTTTGTATGGCTTGCGAATGATGGAATGGTGTTATAAACATCCAGATGGCCCTTGGCAGAAAAAAGTTCCACACTCTTGCAATTATTATTTCCCTGTGAGGGGTGAGAAAAGTGAGGCTTCAGGAGATGAAGCAAGCTTCCTTGAGGGTCAGTTGGTAAGTGCCTAGAATTTAGGTTTAGGATGATCTGGTCTGAGGCCCAGGATCATTCCACTGTAATGCCTCACGTATCTGTACTTTAGGAGATTTTATTCCCTTTCCATTTCTATCTGGTTTTGACACGGCTGCTTACTCTCCGTTTCCTCACCTATAGAATAAGGATAATATTACCAGCTGCTCAGGTTTGCTGTAAAAGACAACTTAGCACAGTGCCTATCACACAGAAAGGACTTCACCTCTGGGCCCCACCACTACTACTGGTACGACTGGGATGGAATGGAAAGCAAAGCCATAGTAAACAATGTGCTTTGATTGCAACTAGACCTCTCAGCATTTACAGGAATTATGCCTCAGAAGCCTTAGTTTCCTCAATTTTCTCAGATTCATGAGGTGCAAGAGTAGAGTGCATACATTGATTTTTCAGCCAATAAGTATACAAAGACCAAGAAAGGAAAGCAGGCATGGAAAATTGCATGTCGATAGTCTGAGAAACAAGGTTATTGCAGTAATTGAGTGGAACCAGAAGAAGTCATGTGTGTGACCATCTGCTGCCCTTAGGGTGTCACTACTGCTCTTCGTGGTCTTTGATTGGATTAGGGGTGATTGTGTAGATATGACACCTTCATTTCAAATCAGGAGGGTCAATTATATAGAGGGACCTATATACACATGCAATAAAGTTGTTTCAGAGAAACAAAAGCCACCAGTGGTTTTGACAATAAATCTAACTATGTACCTAGGGCTTGGTCTTTCACACATCCCAAACGCTACTCCTAGGCTCATGGCACCCATGAAGGAACTCTTTTGGGTGCTGGACTGTAGAGGTCACAAAGACACTTTGAGGAAAAAAAAATCTCCAACTGGGGGTATTAGTTTGACAGTCTGGAAGGAGGATGCATTTGGTAGGGAAAGAGTGGAAGTAGAAGAGAGAAGAGGGAAGAGGAAAGGGAATGGGCAGGATGAGAATACAGAAGAAGAGCATGGATAGGCACCTGTGCCCAGAATTAGAAGTAGAGCATGAAGAGTGGCCCAGAGGAGAACCTGCCCAGGTTGTATGTTTGTAGGTAGTCACGTATGAGAATTTCCTGCACATGGTTTCAAACTCACAAACTCACAGCCTATGAGCTTCATTCCCTTCCTTCCTTCCTTCCTTCCTTCCTTCCTTCCTTCCTCCCTCCCTCCCTTCCTTCCTTCCTCCCTCCCTCCCTCCCTCCCTCCCTCCTTCCCTCCCTCCCCCCTCTCTCTCTTTCTTCCTTCCTTCCTTCCTTTCTTTTCTTCCTTCCTTCCTTCCTTCCTTCCTTCCTTCCTTCCTTCCTTCCTTCCTTCCTTCCTTTCTTTCTGTTTATTCTCACCTAAGGATATTTTTTCTATTGATTTTTTTTAAAATAGAGAGTGGAAATGGGGGAGGAGGGGAGAGAGAGAGAGAAACACTGATGTGAGAGACACATTGATTGGTTGCCTCCCAGGACTGGGGATTGAGCCTGCAAATTGAGGTACATGCTCTTGTCTAGAATCAAACCCATGATCCTTCTTCATCTTTGGAGGGTTGTTTTAACCACAGAGCCAAACCAGGTAGGGCAGCCCATGAGCTTCAAAGAGAGGCAGAGGAGGGTCCTCCTGGCCAGTTCCAAGGGAGGATCTATCTTTATGTGCCTGATGATGTGCTCCTGCATTAGCTACACTAACCCAGCACCATGCATGTTCCTTTTTCCCATATTAGGCCTGAGGAAACCAGCTCTCAGCCATAGGTCACATGGCAAAGGTTTAAGCCTACCCCTTGCCTGGGTTTTCTCTCACTAGCTCAAGGCTAGGTGGCCTCTCTGAGTGCCCATTGTGCCCTGTGATGCTGATTAGCACATTTTGCTCTGAGGATGGTTATGAGAATAAAAATGCACAAGATCACATTTCTCTAAGGCTCATCTGTATGAGTGCTCAAGAAATGGAAGGTTATCTTTGCTCCCTCAGTAAGCAGTCAGAGCACATGTAGACAAATGCCTCCTAGTCAGTTACCAACCTGGGCTTGATTCAAATCCTTGTTCTTTGGGAGGAAAAGTTTTTTTTACATGAGAAAAAGTTTAATTTTATGAACTAGCCTTTAGAAGACCCAGGGGTGGCTGAAACTGGTTTGGCTCAGTGGATAGAGTGTCAGCCTGCGGACTGAAGGGTCCCAGGTTCGATTCTAGTTAAGAGCATGTACCTGGATTGTGGGCACATCCCCAGTGGGGGGGGGCATGCAGGAGGCGGCTGATCGATGTCTCTCTCTCATTGATGTTTCTATCTCTCTATCCTTCTCCCTTCCTCTCTGCTAAAAATTAATAAAACTATATTTTAAAAAGAAGGAGGAGGAGGAGGAGGAGGAGAAGGAGGAGGAGGAGGAGGAGGAGGAGGAGAAGGAGAAGGAGAAGAAGACAATGACTCAGGGGTGGAGTGCTGAGAATCGAGTTTCTCCATTTCATTACAAAGGAAAAGGACAGAAGCTGCTGGACAAACCTGGTGATCAATGACAGGTGTGTGTCAGGAGCTGTGTTTACTAGGACACCAGGTGGAAGCACAGCCGTACTGAGAGAGTGTGAATTGTGTTTCTTAATGGCTTGGGCCTCTGGACTCAGGCGGATGTGTGGGAGGGGGACTCCTGTGAGCTTCTTCATTCCACCTCCTGAGAGATCTCTGTTCATCTTCCAGAGCTCATCTCCATGCCATGCAGGTGAGTAAACCGTGTGCCATTGGAGCAGACCATGGTTGAGATTTGAAAGAAGGAATCAGCTCCTGCTTAATGCAAAGGAAAACACTGAAGCTAAGTAGAGAACACTGTGGGGTTAATAAGGCCGGTGTTGACAGAGTTTAAAATTGCTTCCACAATTAAGGAGCCCAAGGAAATCTATATGTGTGGGTCTCAATGAGGACACATACAATAGAGATGAACACTCTGTTTTTCTAAAAATACAAAATGGAGGGCTTTCCTTCCGTCATTTTTACAAGGGAGGGAACAGACTGGCAGTCTCACCGCCCAGCCTGTCAGGGAGCGACCAGGTAACATCCAGCCAGGCCTTGGCATATTCCTTGGCATGAAGGGAAGACAACCCTTCTCTTTCTGGGGCTCGGCTCCTTGAAGTTAATCAAGTGCTGTTCTGTGGCTACTATAGCTGTGTTTTACAGAGTAGAACACTGAGCACAGAGATATCCAAGTGCTGGCTGGTGAGAGGCATTGTCTGCATCCTGCAGGGACTCCAAGGGTTGGGAACCAGCAGCTCCGCCGGGCCCGTTGTTCTGTAGACTTTCAGGGTGGCCCGGACATGCTTTGGGCATAGCAGTGGTGTCACGTCAGTCATGGCTGGGGCTGGCCTGGACACCTTTTCCTCAGCCCTAAAAAAAAATCTCTCAACACAGAGCTTATTTGAGTGGGCTTATTTAGCTTTTAGAAATAGAATAAGCATCAAATCAGCACCTTCATAAAGATGTAGCACCTCCCCCAACCCCCGCTCACCTCATGCTACTAAAATGCAGCTGGGAGGCTGGCCTTTGGGGCACCCTCCAAAGAGTTCACCTGAGTACAGGGTCCTCAATTCTTTCAGATCTCATTCCTCTGCATCCTCCCCATTTGTAACATCCTCGAGGGGCCTCCCATTCCTGAGTGCTTTCAGAAGCCAGCTATCCATGACTTCTCAGTAAAGGGGGAGGAAGGGACTGTAGTTCCTTTCTTCTGGGTAAGGCATCCTGGTTTTGTCTTCTTTGTCTCAGTCTTCCCATCAGGAGCTCTGAACTGTGTCCATCCCTGGGCCTCTAAGGGCCCATAGTCCCCAGGATTTGCCTATAAATTCTGCATATCTTTCTGAGAACAGGGCCTGTGGTCTCAGTCAGCTTCTCCAGGAGACATTATGTCCTCTCAGAAACGCAGGTTGCAGGCTCTCTCCTGGGGAGCAGTTTTAGGTGTGCTTTGGGTCTTGTCTTTTCCTAATATTTGTGTCTCTATTGTGTATTCCACAATGTTTTAGAGTTTAGGTCTCTCATGCAGTAGGATAAGGATAAGGATGCCAGTTTGTTGCTGTCTACTTATTTTGAACTAAGCATGTAGGAAAGATTTTGTGAAGAGTAACTATGTTTGTATTATTTTCCTAAAGTTAAGATTGTATGTCTATTAACCCTGGCTAACACTGATCTGTGAATAATGCTTTTTTAAATGATTACTATCATTTTTAAATGGGGCCAACAATCAGAAATTGGGAGAGGCGGACATTTACATTGAAATTACGATTGTTGGCTCTTCTTAAACATTTGGAAATCTGCCAGTGTTGCACTCGTGTTCCCAAGTGAACACACAGCTGGAACTGTTTGCTCGCCAACCAGCCAGGGGGCCCCTCCTCCGCCTCAGCCATGGTCACCCAAACCTTACTTATTGTGCATTTGCATGTTTTTTCTTAAAGTCAAGAAATATTCCTGTGTATCTACAGCCATCTCATTCATTTGCACATGTCTTCCTGTGTGTAAGTTAGGATCATTGTTCTAAAATGCAATGATCAGGGAAGATATGTATACATGTAATACATTAATAAAAAAATTAAAAAGAAATAAACAAATAAAATGCAATGATCAGAATATAAGGGGAAAGTTGGTGAGTCACTATGGTAAGAGGGTGTGTCCAGCCCAAATCCCCCTTTCCAGGCAGGTACCCATCCCCAGCCACCCTAGTCACAGTTGACAGACCCCCTCGGTGGGAAGTTTCTGACCCTCCAGACCCATGTGCCTCCCAGCAGACACGTTGTGCAATCCGCAGCCCTCAGCCAGTGATGTTTAACCCAGGACCAAAGGTGAGAGGAACTGCTGTGTAGTTTTCCTTCCCGAGTTCTTGGGGTGAGACTGAAACTCGGTTTCAGCTGAGGCCACGTGTGTGCTTGGTTGTTCTCCTGCACAGCCTGCTCCCAGCTGCTGTTTCCTGAGCCCCCCATCAATTATGTGCATGGGAATCTCCCTGCCCCAGGCTCTTTTAGGAAATCCCATCCCATGAGGTGTTGGGTGTGGTGAGGAGCCCTCAGGAACGGTGTGGTCCTGTCCTCAATCAGCACAAGTTTAGTGATGGAACAGGGGAGCCCCAATTGAAACAATAGTCTAAAATTTTTGAACACCTTCTTTACCAGAATAATTCCCATTCCAGGGACTGCAAGTAAAGTTTACCTTATCCCCGTGATATTGGATTAGTACCTCTACTTAGAGTGCTTATGGGAAATGACTGAGGTGAAACAGGGCCAGGTTTGGGAGGACAATGCTACAAATGATGACAAGGTCTGTTGATGCTCAGGATGCAAAGGGGGTCATGTGCGCCCTTCCTTCAGGCTCAGCTGGGGTGCCACTCTCTCAGGATGCCTCCTCTGACCCAGAAATCAAGACTACAAGCCCTTTCTCAGAGCTTCTACAACAACTGTAATTATATTGTCATTTTCTCCAAATTGCATTAACAGTTATTGAGATATAACTGACCTACATATTGAAATTGTACAATTCGATAAATTTTGACATGAATAACCTGGAAAGTCATCTCCACAGTCATGATAATGAACATATCTATCTCCTCTAAAAGGTTCCTTTATGACATTTTGTAACCTCTCCTGCCAGTTCCCACCCTGCCCCTCACCATCTTTAGAGGTGTGCTTTCTGTGATCATGGACTAGTTTGAATTTTCAAGAGTTTTTATCTAAATAGAGTCATTCACTATGTATTATTTATACATAGCATAAGTTATAATTTTTAAAAAATTGGCTTCTTGCACACAGCATAATTATTTTTGAGATTCATCAGTGTTATGTATACTAGTAGTTTATTTCTTTTTATTGCTGAGTAGTATTCCATTGTAGGGATGTATAAAATTTGTGTATCCATTTACCTGCTAATAGATACAAATTTAGTTTCTAGTTTTTGGCTGTTACAAATAAAGCTGCTGTGAATATTCATGTACAGTTTAGGGGGATAAAAAAAGTAAACCACAAGTGAGAAAATAACTGGAAAGCATATATCTGAAAAAGGACTTTTAGACAGAGTATGTAAGAACCTTTAAAACAAACAACCGAATGAAGAAATGGAAAGATTTGAACAGGCGCTTTACAAAGTAAGATATAGGGTTGACAAATAAGCACATGAAAAGATGCTCCATGTCATTAGTTGTTAGGGAATATTAAAGTCGAGGTGAGACGTGACTACATGGTCTTTAGAAAACAAGTTGGAAGTTTCTTAAAAAGTTAAACATAATCCAACATCTGACTCAACCACTCCACTCCTGCATATTTATGCAAACTGAATGTTGATTTCTTATTGTTTGGATGATTCTTTCATCAGAGTGTAAGTGTAAACCCCTTAAGCTGAGGAACACTGTTCTTTAAACCTTCTTTTATCTTTTTACCTAATGTGTATATTCCTAAGAATTGAGGATCCTGTTTGAAAGCTGATAGCTGCTCAGTAAATGTAATCTTGGAGCTGAAAGGTGGGTAGTAGAAATTATTCCTGAAGGTAAGTGTCACTGGGGGAGGATTAATCAGTTTCAAAAATGAAGGTGAAAATGTAGAACCACATCCTTTAGGCTCAGCTGTAGTTTCCTTTGCATCCATAACAGAGGTTTGCTAGGATTCAGTCCAGAGTGACTGCTACCGCTGCCTGTGTGGATGAGGCCGGGAGCTATTTAAGGGTAGAATTCAGTTCTGTTTCATTTTTTTAAAAGAGCACAATAAGATAAGTGGGGGTTGGTGCCCCCGCATGAGCCCCCCCCCCTTATCTTTCAGTGGTTTGCACATATATTTGCTCAACTAAATATGGTGTTGGCATAAAATAAATACAGCTTGATACCCAGGACCCGAGCCTTTATACTCAGGATATATAAAAATTATAAAAGAAGTAGACAATTATAATATCTTCATTCAATTCATCATCCTGGCACAAAGACAAGACTCTGAAGACCACTTCTAAAAGCACTATTTTCCTACTATAAACATTATTTATGTGCATTAGAGAATATGTAGAAAATATGGAGACCTCATTGTAGTGCAAAGTAAATGTGGTGTAACAGTGTTCTGGATGACAATTTGGCAGTCTACCAAAATCTCACTTTACTTTCTTTTTATCTAGTACCTCTTTTTTTTTTAAAAAAAAACACACAAAACAAAATTATTATATAATGTTGTTTCAAGTCTTTTATGTGAATGTCTATCATGAGATGGCACCATAGTTCTCCTATATGCTCTTTTTTTTTAATGTGGTTGGAGTTGCTTATAAGTATTTCTTGGCCATTATTTTAGAATAAAGCTTTTTCTATATATCAGGTTATCTCCTTATTATGCATATTGTTTAACTGTTCTTTAGAAAATTTCCAAAGGAGTGTGCTGTTATTACTCCAGAAAGGCATGAGTGTTTTTTCTTTTTTTTTGCATGAATGTTTTTAAGGAAATTTAATTGCTTTTAGAAACTTATTTTGAGTCAAGTATTTAATTGTTTGAAAGAATGGACTAGAATGGGGGTTCCTTATTCAGTTCCTGACACCAGCTAAAGATCATCTTTTTGATATGTGCATTTTATTTTCACTAGTTGTTTATTAAATAAAGCAAAAGTTTAAATACAGTGGAAGACTAATGATTCTTTGCCACAGTTAATTTTCCACAGAAATTATAAGCACTGATCAAGGATCAAAAGAATCTTGCCATTTTCTGCTCTATTTTCTTCATCAAAGCTTTCATTGGACACAGTAGACATTTTTAAGAATATGAAAGTATGACAAGCAATAGACTAATTAATTTATTTTCTATGATGTATACTTTCTTGTCACTTGCAACGTAGCTATGAGAATGTCCTAAGATGTGGAAATAAAGGGCATTAATGTCCATCTTGCAGATAAACAAAACCACCACATTTCTAAATCTAAGCTTTGCCTTTGTCCAGGTTAATGGCTGTTCAGATCCATAATGAAAGAGGTACAACTCAAATGGGATAGATGCAATGGCAGTCATCAATGTGGTGTGGCCTTTGAACTGAAAAAAGAAAAATAAATAAGAAATGTATTAGGAGAAGAGGAATATCAAGTTTTCATATTTTCTTTTGAAAATGTTGTTGGTTCTTACATTTGTGAAGGATTTTCCTTTTTTTTTTACTGGAGGTATTTATATATTTTTATTTATATCTGCCTTATATTTCTAAGTATGCATCATCTATCTATCTACCTATCTATCTATCTATCATCTATCTATCTATCTATCTATCCATCTATCTATCTCGGTGCTAGTTGTCAAATAATTTTCTCACAGCTCCAAGTCCACTGCTCTTGCTTTGTGATTTGGGGGGCTGGATGCTATAAACTTTTCACCTTTGAGAACTGGTTCAAGGTTAGGTTTTGTCAATAGAGAAAGCTAGAGACACTGCAGGCACAGCAAAGAGGATGTTCTTGTGTACGTTGCTCTTCAACTGTTCAGCTGCCTGGGGTGGGTGGGCAACCCAGTGGGCCTCCATCTCCATTGAGATTCTCCAGCCCCTCAATAGAAGTCTTCCTGCAGACCAACTACACTCTGTTCAAACCCCAGTGGGCAGCTTCCTATGGCCCAGCTTCACTCCATGGCACTCTAGTGCACTTCACCGACACCCCCACAGCTTTGGCCCTCAGCACCCTGTGATGTTTCCTGGTGGTGTTTCCTGACGGTGTTTCCTGCCATCCAGCAATTCTCTCTCCTGTGGGGTCCAGTTTGAGCCTTGGGGGTGAGTTAGTGCTTTTCCAAATTTTTAACTCCTTTTTTGGGTGCTCTTTCACTGAGGGGTGTACCTAGTCCCAACACTTGCTATAAGTCTTTAGCTTGGTTAGTAGTTAACCACTTCTCACTAACTGTAAGCATTTTTTAATATAAAATATTTCCTATTCACATTCTCAATGTGGTTTCTTGTTCCAGACTGGACTCTGGAAACAAGAGTTACTGAGCTCCTGTTATATACCAGGCATTGTGTTGAGTGTTAGAGACACAGTGCAGAAGGCTGACCCGACTCTAACCCTTGGTGCCAGTTCAGTTCCCATGAAATGAACAAGCGAGATGTTAGGTATGGCAGGGAAACATGTTTCAGGTTAGGAGTCAAGGGGTAGGGTCCAAAATGTTCTCCTTAACGAAGTCACACTTTGACTTAAGCTAAAGATCAGTAGAAACTGGCCAGCTGAAAAGGTGGTAGAAGAGTGGTCAAGGACAGAGAACAGCTTGCCTACGACCACATTAGAACTGAGTGGCAGGTTCAGAGACCTGGAGCACAGAAAGCACATTGCTGCGGGGCTGGCAGAGGGGCAAGGTTGGAGCAGGCCCACTGCCTCTGAGCCCATCTCTGAGGGCACTGACAGCCACGGCAGAAATTCTGGAGTTTACCCAGCAGTCATGGGGTTGTTGAATCAAAGAAGGTTGCTAGCAAAGGAAGGACATAATCAGATGTTTGTGTTCTCATAATTAAGAGAGGTGGCTCTCCACCCTGGCTGGGCATTGGAAACACGCAGGGAGCTTAAACAAAACTCGAGGAGTGACTAGCAGGTATTGATAGCTTTTAAGTTCTTCAGGTGATTCCAGTGTACAGGCAGGGCAGAGAATCACGTGATCCCAAAGAACAGACAAATAACAGTATGACATGATGAAGGTTACTGACCAATTTAGGGACCAAACCAATTTGTGAGTTGGTGCAAGTTTTCCAGTCTGAAGATTACTTAAACAAATCCTTAATGCGGTTTCATCATGTCAGAATCATTTAGATTCCAAAGGCACAGAGTTGGCATTTCTCTAATTAGAAAGTGGTTACAGGTGGCAAATATTTTTGACTTAAATTTCCTTAAATGCACACTCAAGGCAAGAGTGGTATCACTGGGGAGTTAGGCAGATATCTAAAATTAAGAAAATAAATGTAACATGGGACTTTCTAGTGAGTTTTGCTTTAATTTTTTTAAAAAGGCATTAGATAGTTAAACAAATATTTGCTGAATGAGCAGGTGAATGAATGAATGACCTCTTTGTAGTTAGATTCCAATTAAAGAAAAAGAAAGGGTGTCTATCTGCCACTTCCTAACATGACTAAAATTAATTAAATGTTAATTTCTCACCTGAGATTAACTTCAAGATAACCTAGTTCTTATAGCTATGTTTGCCTAATTTATGAAAATCTTTATTTAGCATAAGGGTGAGAAGTACCAGTATCTTTGATTTTTTTTTTCTGGCACTAAAATCTAGTCAGTTTCAGAATATTAATCACTTTCTTTGGCTGCACAGCTGTTTCTACTGCTTTCTAACCTGCTGTGCTGACCTCCAAACCACACTGTTTGCCTTACTTAGAAGCTGAACCAGATGCACTACATCTGGAGACTATGCAGGTTAAAAAAAGAATCATTGGTTTTGCATTATAAAAGCAGTACAGGGAGCAAGGACAGAGGTCATTACGTAGCCATAATCATTCTCATTCAAATGGAACATGGTTCCTGTATGCCAATTAATGTGGTATGACAGCTGATGCCCATATGGATTGCTGTGAAGAAAGAATAAATGAAATGATTACCAGAGTGTTCTATTGAACCTACAATGTGGCTGAAACATAAAAATAAATGTTAACCTGACAGTGTGACTCAGTGGTTGAGCATTGTCCCACGCACCAGGAGATCCTGGTTTGGTTCCTGATTCCAGCACATGCCGGGGGTGTGGGGCTGAATCCCTAGTGGGGGACATGCAGGAGATAGCTGATCAAAGACTCTGTCTCATTGATTTCTCTCTATCTCTCCTTCTCCCTTTCTTTAAAATAAGTAAAAGCATAGTTTAAAAAAATGAAAACATTTTTTAAAAAAATTAATGCTATTAAAATTTCCATTTGTTTTGAATCCGCATTCCTGGTGCTCATTGCCCAGGCTCCTCCTTTCAGCCCTTTAGAAGCTGCTGCATTTTTCCTTTAGCAGTTGGTTACATGTTCTCAAATCCCCATGAGTGTAAAACCTTCCAAGATTACAGTACCAATCTCATCATAGACTTTTCTTTCACTCACATGCCCGGTGGGAACTAGCCTCACCACAGAGATCTGTAGTAAGTGCTTCTTGAATTACATTGGAAAGAGTTTCAGGTTGATAGGTCATTACATTAAGAAAACATGTGACTGAATCCACGGTATTATAAAATGTTAGGGGCCCAGTGCACAAACTCACGCACCTTGAAAGGAATTGTGGGCCTCGAGGCTGTGGTGGGCACAGGTGTCGGTCGATCCTCTGCAACCCCACTCAGCCCTTCCTACCTCGGCCCCTAGTTCCCTGTCTGCAGGCAGCCCCGATCCCACTGCCACTGCTCCCATGTGCTGAAGGTGCTGGCCCGCTTGCACCCGCTGATGGTGCAGAGCAATTCAGGCCAATGCCAGCAATGGGTGTGAGTGGCGGCTGCTGTCCCAATTGCCCCTCAGGAGCAGGGGGAGTGGAGAAGCCCTCAGGAGCTATCAGGGCCTGCAGCTGCTGCTTGCACCTGCTGACAGTACCAAGCAATGGGGATTGGCGCCAGGCACTGGCAGTGGGTATGAGCAGTGGCACCAGCACTGGCAGCAGGTGTGAGCGCTGGGCAGGACCGCACTGTGGGGAGGAAATAATTTTCAGTATCCAGGAGAGGCTCACCCCTATGACAGCTACTGGGTGTGGCACTCCCACTCACCTATTCCACCATCCTCCTTCGGCCAATTCCTGCCATGTTCCTAGCTCTGCTGCCTGCTGCTGATGCCCACCATGTTCTGCTCACACCCCCTGGTGATTAGTGCACATCATAGCGACCAGTTGTTCAATTGTTTGGTTGTTCTAGTTGTTCTGCCTTTTCGTCTATTTGCATATTAGCCTTTTATTATATAGAAGGATTACACTATGCTGTAAAATAAAATACCACAACATTCCCTGGAATTTCACCCTATCTTGCTTCATACTCAGTTTCCTTAGACATATTTCATAGCTAAGTTACTGTGATTTTTTTTAAAGCTATATTTAGTGCTATCTGAATTAGAAAAAGAAGTGCTAATCAAATATGGCCTAAATATAATGTATGCTATTTGGGTGGTACCTGAAATAATACTTAAGAATAATTCTAATTGGCATTGGAAAGTGATATCTCAATAACCAAGAGAATGAGGATCAGTAGGAACTGACCCAATTGCTCAAATTAGGTTCAGTAAAGCCCTCACAGGGTTCCACAGAGAATTATGACTCTTGACAAATATCTGCCTAAACTGACTCCACTCCATTTCTAGGAATACAATGCTAAGTATTTCATCAATCATCCCAACAGCTGCATATAATATTAATAGTCACATTGGAGAAGGAAATACAGGAAAGAGTACTGGGAGATATAGGTTCTAGCTTAGCTGAGCCACTAAATAACTGTGTGGTCTTGGGAAATTCAATGGCCCTTTTGGAGGAGATATAGAGTTGGTGGAATTCTCTAAGAATTATTTCCCAGCCAACACAAAGCTATCTCTGCTGCAAAAACTCTTGTGGATTCAGCTTCAATGCAGACACTTCCCTGAAGAAAGTTCATTTATTATGATGCAGCCTATTCTACTGCTGGATGGGTTCAAAGATTTGAAAATTTTTAATCATATTTTTATTCATATTGGAATCTTCTAATATGTAACACTGTCCTTTGGTGCCAATCCTTTGAAATACATGGTTTGACACAAAGAAAAACACAATCGTGCAATTCTGTTTACTCCTTTGATTCAGAGTTAGTCATCATTATCATCCTAAGTGTCATTATAATCCCACAATACATCATCACCCTAAAAAAAATTATTCTTACAAAGCTCCTGAAGTAATAGAAAGAACCAATGTTTGCGTTAGAAGACATCAGTATGAATTCTACCTTAAGGAAATAATCTATATTAATTCTGAGGCTCAATTTTCTTTTTTATTTTCAATGTGAACATTCTTTGTTAAGTCCCGTTATTAACTCTTCTTCTTTTTAGGTTTTGGTTCTGTTAACATCTCTGCATTCCTCTCAATCCCCTGCCTCAATTTAAAGACCTATAAGGCAAATTCTGAGATGGCAGTCCCACACAGCTCATGCCCGTCTCTGAGTTACACCTGTGTCTTATTTTATTAGCAATTATTGCACAAAGCTGATGTTTATTTCTATGACTAATTGTCAGCTCATTAAGAGAAGACTTTGTACTTTTGCTTCTTTGCATAAAATTGAGTTAGTTTACATACATTGGAGGATTGATGTGAGATTAAAAGCTATATTGCATGTGAAAATACTGACAAGATGCTATGTTATGCAAAAAGTTAAGTTTGGATTGTTGTTGCTATTCATTTCCTATTTAAGAAAAAGAACTCTCCTAGCATTTGCAGAAACTGTGATGAAGTGGTGAAGAGCTGAAGCATATTACTTTCAACCAATCTATCATGAGTCCATAAGTTTATCTATCTTTGAACCTAATTTATGATCAGCTTTGAACAACACAAGATTTTACTAGTTTTTCTTTTCAATCTTATAGAATACTAAAGGCCTGGTACAGAAATTCGTGCACTCCCAGACTGTTCTCAGGTGATGTTCAATTGCTGCAGAGATAGGAGAGGCTCCTGGCTGAGGGCCACACCCCTGTGGGAGTGCACTGACCACCAGAGGCAGCTCCTGCATTGAGCATTTTCCCCTTGGTGATCAGTGCATGTCATAGCAATCAGTCATTCCACTGTTCAGTTGATTTGCATATTAGCCTTTTATTATATAGGATTTCTAAGGGATGAGATTTCTCCTCTAGAACCGTGCAATTCCGGAATGTTTTCTCCTTCGATTCATTTACAGACTCTGATCTCCTCTAAGATTCCCTAAAAGTGATCATTTTTATTGTCAAATAAGAACTTTCCTCTTATTCATTGAAATTCATCTGACAAGTTCCTCAGGTCAACACATCTCTTTTTTTTCTTAGTTTTGATACTAAGTATTCTCTAGGACAGGACTCAGCACAGGCAAACAAATGGACTACATGCCAACCACACTTCATTTTCAAAAGCAGGCAGATTGACCTGCAGGCCACAGTTGCTAACCCTGATCTAGTCCATTGCTACTTGAAGTGTGGTCTGTGGACCATGAGTGTCTGCATCACCTGGAATCTTAGAAATGCAGAATCTTAGGCTCCACCAAAGACTTACTGAATCAGAATCTGTATTCTAACAGGATTTCCAAGTGACTCACCTCATATTCAAGCTCAAGAACTACCACAGCCCATGAATAACACAAAGGAGATATCTGGGAGCATGTTGTTTCGTGCTTACTGGCTGGGCTGCCTTCTCAGAGTAGATGGTGGGCCTTTTTCAGTCTTTCCTTTGATTGCCAGTTTTCTTCTCTTGGTACATTTTCACCCACTAACCACATGCTCTGCCTCCCTGCCAGCTTGCCTCGCCACCTCCTCAGCCTACCAGTTGCTCATTCCCCAGGTTCTCTGTGTCCTCGAGGGAGAGTGTTGGGAAATTGGCAGATGGCATGGGTTTAGCTTTCTTGAATCATTCACTGCTCAGTCTAGGGCTGTGACTGGTATATTTAGGGCTTCAGTAAGCATTTATCAGAGGCATGCCTTCTCTTCCAGTGCTCCTTTCAAGTGTCTATATAAATGGAATAGGAAGCTCAGGTGCTGAGATGATTTTCCCTTCTATATTATGATACTGAAGAGCCTACAGTAATGATTAACACTTTTTAGTAAAATAATTATGGCAACAACAAGAAAAAAAAATTTCATGAGTGCCAGGGAAAAAAGCAATTGAATTGTTCCAACATTTTTTAAATGGGACCCGGAGGCATTAATTATGATGTATGTTTCCTCAGTGAGACTTTCAAGTCATTTGGAATAAGCAATTAGGTAATTTTCCTGGTGTTCTCCCACCCCCACTCTTTTCTATTCTTCTTTATTAATATAGACACCAATCAGAATGAAGTGGGCCACAAACAACTTTGGGTTGATTCAGGTGGGTGAGAGTTGATTTTTTGACCTAGGTTAACCTGATTAATCTCTCCTGACTTTAGAATTGCCTACTGAGCTGCATTGGTTTGTCTGGTGTAGGAGATGCGGTCAGCCAATTCTGATCTCTCTAAGTGCTTGCCCACCTCACACTATCCAGTGACAGACAATGCATCCACCTTGAGCCTGTGGCTCATCCCTGGTAGGGCCTCAGTAAGCATTTATCAGAGGCAAGCCTTTTTTTCCGGCACAGTGCTGACACCCATAAGAGACACCTTGCTGAAATCTTTTCTGTCATCTGTACTGATTAATCATTCTACTATCTCGTAAAACCTGAACATGGGTCATATATTTTAAAAAAAGACAACTAAAAAAATAGTTAAAATTTACTGTGCCTATTCTCATTTAATATTCACTCTAAGTAGTAGCTAATAGTATCCCTATTTTAAAGATAATGAATCTGAGGCTTTGAAAGGGTAACTTGTCTAAAGTCTTACCATTAGAAAGTGGAGGAACTGAAGTCTGAATCCAGGCAGTATAACTGGAAAGCAAATGCTCTTAATCATCAGCAAGCAGTATCATGTCATAATAAAAATGTAGGGTGTAGAGGGTTCTCCGGTGAATAGCACTTCCAGAAACTTGTAAGCACCAGTGAGTCATGGATACTGAAAGCCCATGCACAGGAAGCTGTTATGCACGGGTCATTGGGAAAGGCACTGAAAGTTGATGCTGATATCCTCTTAGTCCCACTAAAGTGCAGCAATGCAAAGATCCTTCAACTCGTGGGGCCCCATTACAATCAGAAGCACAGCCCTGATGAACGCTTAAAGAACTGTAGTTCCCTGCGGAGTTCCCTGGCGGGCTCAGCAGTCACCTTTCCCTTCCTGTTTGGTAGTGAGGCCTCCAGGCATCTCACTGAGGCCTCTAATGCAACCCAAGGGTTGCCAGCTGCACTCCTTGGTTAAGCAATGCATTAATGGTGTGAAAACCTGCAGCTCACAAGCCCTTTTTTGAACAACTGGTAACGTTGAAGGCTGCTTGCTGCCAGGTGGCAGGTATTCTGGCAGAACACACAATTCCAGAGAATCAGTAGCCTGGTTTACCTCAAATGCATGAAAATTGACATTCATGTTTGTGGTCAGCAGCCTGAATACTTGCCTGGAGCCCTGCTGCATCAGGCAGTTTCTGAGGCCAGTAGAGCTGGGAAAGAAGGGAGACAGACAGCATCTCAGCTACCTTGCACAATCGAACCAGAGAGAGGTGAAAACAGCACGCCATTGCTTCCTCCCTCTGATCGACAGTGACAACAAGTCTTTATAGGTGGGTGCCACAAAAGTTGCCTTTCTGGATGGTGCAAAGGGAGATGAACTCATTTTATGCAAAGTGCTGTGTGATTTTCACTGAACTGGCTTTTGGCAGAAAAACATGGTCTCAGCAAAAAGGAAAAGGAAAGAAATCAGTGTGTTGGAGTGATGAAAATGCATATGTGAGCTGATAGTATGCTCTGGCTTGAATGTAAGCATGGCATAAGTGTAGAGGAAGTTACTAGTATAAATCAAATCCAATTCAAACCAGGCTACACTAACTTTCAACACACATCTCTTCTTGAAAATGATATACTTACCTCAGAAATAGGATGCTTGTTTCAGGTTATTGACTTCTCTTAGTGTCTAATTTACCTAATTTCCACACTTTCATTGCTACTCAACCACCCTTCTTTGATACCTTTTAATTTAGATTTATTCAACCACCCTGCTTTGATACTTCAGTAGTTATTTATGGATCATCTACTATGTGCCAGGTACTGGTCTCAATGTCTAATAGGATGAGAGAGACAAACATTGCAGGATAAAGGTATGAATGTACATGTGCAATTTATAGTTAGGGAAATAAGAAAAAAGGGATCGGTAAGAGAGGGCTTGGAATAGAGGCAGATGAGGAAATTCTTCATGCGAGCCCTGCTTTGGCCTACAAGTGGTTATGGCTCCTGGTAAGACACACAGCAACTTTGCATGTTCCTCATCCAATCCAAAAGGCAATATTGTTTGTCTTACTCACAGACATGCATTGAGCACCCCCTTTGTGCCAGGATTATGATAGGAAGTATGGATTTGGGAACTTGGAGTCTAGTCTGCAGGTAGCCATTCAATTAATTGTATTTTCACAAGAGAAGAGCATTCCAGGAAAAAAAAAAAAATTAGTGGCCTTCATATGTTATTGCCTTGAAATATGTCTGGAATTCTTTTCCTCAGGCCCATGACCTCCCCTTTTATTTTATGGGTCTAACTAGTATACTGCCTTCATGGCCCAGTGCAGTCTTTACTCAGTGTGCAAGTCAATATCCAGCACTTGGGAGAATTGTACTTCCTGGTTGGATGGGGCCACATGATTAGTCCTGGCCAATGAGAAAGGATCAGGGTTATGTGTGTCATAGATGGAGGATTCAAATGCTAGTGCCATACCCCCCAAGTTCTCTTTGTCCCTCTGGCTTAGCATTTGGTGCCACTGGAGTTGATGGCTGTTCTGTCACTTTGGGTCTCTGAGGGACCATAATTAGCAGAAGCACCTGGTAAACTGAAGTGAGCATTTAGGGTCACCAAGCAATGAACTTTTATAGTTTGAAGTCCCTGAGGTTATGGGTGGTTGGTTTCCATGGTGTAACTCAGGCTGTCCTGACCATATACTTCTTTGGGAAAGCTACCACATTCATTAAAGATGTTGGGCCTTTCATCACTGCTCCCTGTACATGTGCTTTTATGAAAATTAGAATCACACATAATGCATGTGTAACTGATTAGACTACAATGGAATAGCACAAGTAGGTAGTTGTCTATTTCCAAATCCCTAGGGCCTATCACTATGACTGGCACATAGAAAATAAATGCTGTCGACAGAATGAATGAATGAATAAGTGAATAAATGAACTGGGGATTATTGCAGAATCCTATGTTATTAAAGGGGCTCAATTCTTCATGTAAATATTTTACTACTAAAAGTCCTAGGGCGAAGATGGCGGCATAGGTAAAGACCTACACTGCTGCCTCGCACAACAATTTCAAAACTACAACTAAAAGACAGAAAGGACATCATCCAGAACCACAGGAAAGCTGGCTGAGTGGAAGTTCTACAGCTAGAGGGAAAGAGAGGGGCTCACAGAGACCCAGAGGAACTGCAAAAAGCTGATGTACAGAGACGTGCGCGCTGAGAGAGCGGGTGCCCGAGTACCTGGCTGGCTTTCTCTGACGGGAGGGAAACGGAGACCACCAACGGCATTGAACCCCTTATCCTACGGCACTAAACCCCAGATCCAGCTGAAACTCATACGGGGGGAGTTTGGACTGTGAAAAGGGAGAAGTGCACAGAAATTTAGGGGAGTCACAAAAGATAGGAGGCCTGATCACTGTGGCGCGCACGCGCACACACAAGGTGCCGGCGCCACACGGAGGACCGATTGCTGATTGTGCTGCTGGCTTTTGCGACTGGGCGGGAGACAGACCCTCCCAACTGTGCCACTGCTGAGTCCACTGGACCCCTGTTTCGGGCGAAACCCTGGAGACCTAGACTCGTGTGGTCCTGGTGCGCAGGGGAGCAGGGGAGCTGGAAAGGCAGTGGTCTAGAGGCACTGCGGGCGCGCACGCACAAGGACCGCTCCAGCGATTACCCAGTCACGTGAGACTCCGGGGCCGTGGAGGGCGGGGCCGACTGGAAAGCAAGGCGGTCCCTTAAGCCCTGAGATTCCACCCATCCCAAGCTCAACAGAGGCTTCTGTGGTCTTGCAAGTAAAAAAGTTTCCCCGACAAAGTGAAAATGCCAAGACAAGGGAAGGGATCAAAAACAAAAGAAATGGAGGAAAAAAAAACGACTGGATATAGAGTTCAAAACCATGCTTATAAGGTTTCTCAAGAATATGCTAGAAAAGGCAGATAAATTTAACGAAAGCATACTAGAGATACAAAAGAGCCAACTAGAGATTCTAGAGATGATGCATAAAATTAGCAAGCCCCAAGAGGAGATGAAAAAGAACCAACTAGAGACACTAACTGAAATAAAAAATATACAGAGTCCTAACAGCAGACTAGAGAAAGGCAAGAATCAAGTCAAAAATTTGAAATATAAAGAAACAGAAAACACTCAACTGGAAAAGCAACAAGAGAAAAGAATCCAAAAATGTGAATATAATGTAAGGAGACTCTGGGACAGCTTCAAGCGTACCAACATCAGAATTGTGGGGGTGCCAGAGGAAGAGAGAGAG
>PVJN01032641.1:0-24017 GCA_004026805.1 Lasiurus borealis | reverse complement strand
GGGGGGAGCAGTAAGGGCTGATCAGGCTGGTGGTGGTGGTGGAGAAGTTAGGGGGACCAGGACAGCAGCGGGAGCAGTTGGGGGCGATCAGGCAGGCAGGTGAGTAGTTAGGAGCCAGTGAACCCAGAATGTGAGAGGGATGTCTGATCCTCAGGGATTGGGCCTAAACCAGCAGTCAGACATCCCCCAAGGGGTCCCAGATTGAAGAGGGTGCAGGCTGGGCTGAGGGGACCCCCTGTGCATGATTTTATCCACCAGTTAGTGTTAATATCCTGAATCTAAGCTCACTGCCTGGTTCACGGACTATTTTTAAGGGTAAGATGCAGATCTTACGGCAGACACTTAAAAATCCATCAATCCTCATCTCTCGTTAGGAGATATTTAAAAGCCACTGAGTAATTATTACACTAACAATTTCCATGTTGCACATTAGAAATAATTTATGTATTTCCAAGGGCTTCTATAAAGCGCTCTTGGAAACTTTGAACTCTGTTGAGCACTTGCCTTTGAAGGCGTGTCAGGGTCAAGGGCAGGAAGAAGATGTACCCCTCCTGTGCACCAGGATGCGATGGTCCACGGTAGATGCTGCTTCGGCTTGGGTGCAGCCAGTGACTCGGTCACACATTAAGCCTGTGACGCTGTGAAGGCGTGTTGTAGGTGTGACGAGAATGTGGAGTCAGGCGCTTCAAGAAAGGAAGGTTTCCTTCTACAGCCCGGGTGGGTCTGACCCCACACACTTCCCTGCGGAAGGAGAATCCTCTGCCCCGACCCCCTGCAGAGAAGCTTGTGCTCCAGCCATCCTCTCCCCCCACCCCCTGCGTCCCTCCATGGCCCGCCCCACACACTTCCAACTTGCCTACTCAGCCTCCACAAGTGTGTTAAGTCCATTTCTCGCGATAAATCTCCCCAACGGCTTTATTGAGATACGAGTCTCATCTCCTATAATTAGCCCACTTAAAATGTACAGTTCAACGGTTTTTTATTACAATATTAATTTTTTTTAAATTGGGGTAAAATACGTATCACGTATAATTTGCTCTTTTAATCACTTTATGTGTACAGCTCCATGGCATTTATTCCGCTCACAATGTTGGGCAACCAGCACCGCTATTTCCAAGCATTTCCATCATGCACATGGAAATACAGCGGTACCTCGAGATACGAGTTTAATTCGTTCCATAACCTTGAGGCGTGGGAAACTATGAGACGCTCGAGTCGAGGTAAACTGGTGGGTCGTGTGCAGCCGGCCCATCTGAGCAATGACTCCTATCTCAACTGTTGCTTGTATTTCAAAGCAAAAATCGCTCGCTAGATGGCTCGTATCTCAGAAATCTCGTATGTTAGGGCACTCGTATCTCGAGGTACCGCTGTATATGCCTAGAGGGAAATTGTTGGGTCATATGGTAATTCTATGCGACATATTAAACATGACCCATTTGCGGGGCTGAAAGTACTCCATGGTGATTGCTTGCTGTGTTTGATTCAGTTAAAAGTTTTGTTTTAAGCCCTAGCTGGTTTGGCTCAGTGGATAGAGCATCAGCCTGCAGACCGAAGGGCCACAGGCTGGGTTGTGGGCTCCGTCCAATGTGCAGGAGGCAGCCAGTTAATGATTCCCTCCCATCATTGCTGTTTCTCTCTCTCTCTCTGCCTCTCTCTTCCTCTCTGAAGTCAATAAAAATATATAAAAAAAAAGGTTTTTTTTTTTTTTTGTTTTTTTTTTTAGATATAACAACTGGTGCAGTTGGAGCTCTTACAATCCCATTCCTTAGTGCCTTATCCTCTAGGGCAGTGGTTGGCAAACTCATTAGTCAATAGAGCCAAATATCACCAGTAAAATGATGGAAATTTCTTTTGAGAGCTGAAAACCATCTTCTGTACATGGGTCACGATTTTGCGCCCGCACATGGTATTTTGTGGAAGAGCCACACTCAAGGGGCCAAAGAGCTGCATGTGGCTTGTGAGCCTCAGTTTGCCGACCACTGTCCTAGGGGAAAGGACATTACACAGCCGGTGTGGAGCCTTCTGGCCCACACTTGCACATTGAACATACACTGCAGAGTGTTATATTTTGAGCAATTTACATAAATGGCGCAATACTTCACTGTTTTGTAGCTTACTTTTTGTACTACCAGTTCATTTAACTTCTGAACAGCCTTCCATGGTAAAAACACATCAGTATTTCTCATACGCTCTCACATTGATTCTAATTTTTCACTACTTCAAATAGCACTGAATGGACCCATTTGCATGTTTCCTTATTAAAATGTGCAAAAATGTAGGATATAATTAAAAGTGGGATTTTTCTTGTTTTATCTGTGTTTAATATGATGTTTACGACAGCCATTGAATTTTTAATTTCAAAAGTACTTTTTGAGATGTTTTACTTGGCATTTTTTTTTCCAAATTCACCTTTTTGTGAAAACGTATTTTCTTATTATATCATTTCGATACTTCCTCCACTCGACCTAAGGTCAGTGGTATGAAAAGGAGAGAAAATAACTAAGAAAAGGAAGACGTAGTGTTAGCAGGACTTGTTAATCTTCTAAACATGGGAAGTAAAGAAGAAAGAACACAGGATGAAACTATTGACAACAGCTAACAGTTACTGTGCACTTGGCATGTGTTTGGCATCGTGCTAACCATGATCCCTGTATGAACTCATTCATCCTTCATGTCGCAAAAGATTTGGCCCTGGACAGTTTTGGGGGGAACCTCTTGCCTGGTCAGAAGAATAGCTTTGTTACTGAAAGGCGCCGGGTCATGTAAACGTCTATGCCAACAACAGCATTTACTGGACTTTGGGCCACACAGTATGAACTTGACCTCTGAAGAGGCTGGAGAGGAAGGTCAGCCATGTGTGTGGCCAGCTGTGCCTAGGCAACCAAATCCCATTGAAAACTCCGGATGCCAGGGCTGGGGGGCTACTGGCAGTACCGCCTGCGTTTCCCACGCCCTGTTGCTGAGAAGGCAGTGCTGTCTGAGTGATTCTCCTGGAGAAGCTTCTGGAAGCTTCACGCCTGGTCTTCCCTGGACTCTGCCCTGCGCCCTTTTTCCATGTGTTGACTTGAGCCTGTATCTCCCACTGTGACTGCACTTACTGGCTGGGAGTTCTTCTAGCTCACCGGGGGGCCCGAGCATAGTTTTGGGGGACACTTGAATTGCATATTCGTCAAGGCCTCTTCAGGTGGTTATTATTATTACAGTGATACCTTGAGATATGAGTGCCCTAACATATGAGATTTTTGAGATACGAGCCATGGAGCGAGCGAGCGATTTTTGCTTTGAAATACGAGCAACAGTTGAGATAGGAGTCATCGCAAGAATCGGCCGGCTGCACACGACCCACCAGTTTACCGCGACTCAAGCGTCTCATAGTTTCCCACGCCTCAAGGTTACGGAACGAATTAAACTCGTATCTAGAGGTACTGTACTTTCATTTCTATGGATGAGGACTTGGAAGCTCAAAGAAGTGAAGGAAGAGACAATGGAACTTGAATGTAAATGAAGAGCCCACGATTCCCATGCCAGCACCTTCACTTCCTAAACGAACGCATGTTATGTGTTGGGCTTGGGTACAATTCACCACGAATAGCGATCGAGAAGGAATGGATTTGGGGGGAACGGCTGAGTGGTCTCTAGGAGCCTAGAGCTTCAAAACCAGGTGTGGGCTGAAGATAAAGGTTTAGGAGCGATAGGTGGGGGGTTTACACCCCTGGAATGAAGGCCTCATCAAGGTGAGGGTGTCGGGAGAAAGGAGGGGGACTGAAAACAGAATCCAGGTTTCGCCAATACATCAGTACCTCGAGATAAGTGCCCTAACATATGAGATTTTTGAGATACGAGCCGTCGAGTGAGCGATTTTTGCTTTGAAATACGAGCAACATTTGAGGTAGGAGTCATCGCGCGGATCGGCCTGCTGCACACGACCCACCAGTTTACCGCGACTCGAGCGTCTCATAGTTTCCCACGCCTCAAGGTTACAGAACGAATTAAACTTGTATCTCGAGGTACCACTGTATGGAAATGTCAAATAAAGAAGAGGAGCC
The DNA here is from genome assembly GCA_004026805.1 of Lasiurus borealis. NCBI lineage: Eukaryota > Metazoa > Chordata > Mammalia > Chiroptera > Vespertilionidae > Lasiurus > Lasiurus borealis. Next base: position 19,971 of record PVJN01032641.1, on the reverse strand, counting down.
AGCAAAGAAGGCTGAGAAAGAAGAGCAGGGAGGAGGAAAACTGGAGAATCACGCTAACAACACCAGGGAAAAAGCATGTTGTAGGAAGGAAGGACATGGCCAGTAATGTCCAGCGTACAAATGTGTCACAGGAGATAAAAACTGAACAGTGTCCATTGGATTTGTGAACTCAGAGACTTTGGCGAGAGCGGTTTCAGATGAGCATGGGCACAGAAGCCAGGCTGCAGGGGCCGGAGTGGAAGGGAGGGAGGGGCGTGGCGTGGGGAGGCAGACAGCGCTTTCTTTGTCATCCGCACTCTCTGCCATTCACGGGGTCCTGGGATTGCCCTTTTAACTGCCTTGGTATCTGCTTTTCATCTCCCAGGGGACTGGCTCTGATCCTGGGTGCTCCTCAGAAATGAGCACCCGCAGGTGGAGTTCGCATGGAATGAGAGAGGGACGCTGAGGAAGGGGATTGTGGAGGGATGGGCAGCTGTGCCAAGGGGATCATTCCCCTGGGGTTCGGGCAGGGGGTCCCCAGAGGCAGTCATGCTTGGGAGTTTAAAGGGAGCCCTGAGGCAGGTAGGCCCCATCCTCAATCCTGCCTCTGGCACGTTCTGTGTAACCCGGTAACAAGTCTAAGTCTCCATCCCCTTCTCTGCAAAGCAACAAGCAGGGTGTCTTAGTCGCTAGGGCTGCCCTCACACAATGCCACAGACTCGTGGCTGAATAATAGAGATGCGCTTTCTCACAGTTCTGGAGACCAGGGTCCAAGGTCAGGGTGTCCGCGGGGTTGGTTTTTTCCGAGGCCTCGCTCCTTTGCTCGCAGACCACTTCTCGCTGCGTCCTCACACGCTCGTCCCTCTGTCTGTGTGTTCTCGCCACCTCTTCCTGGAAACACGCCGGAAATATTGAATTAGGGCCCACACTCATGACTGCATTTTTAACTTAGTTACCTCTTTGAAGGCCCCATCTCTAAAAAAATATATCCCTGGAATGAATGCCATCGTCAAGGTTGAGTATGTAGGGGACTGGGACGGGGGCCTTAACGTATGCATTTTTGTGCGGACACAATGCAGCTCATAATAAAGAGGATAATACAGTGGTACCTTGAGATACGAGTGCCCTAACATACGAGGTTTTTGAGATACGAGCTGTCCAGTGAGTGATTTTTGCTTTGAAATATGAGCAACATTTGAGATAGGAGTCATCGCGCGGATCGGCCGGCTGCACATGACCCACCCGTTTACCGCGACGCGAGCGTCTCATTGTTTCCCACGCCTCAAGGTTACGGAACGAATTAAACTCGTATCTCGAGGTACCACTGTATTAGAAGTCTAATGTGCTATCCATTGCACAAAAGAGCTTGCTTCAAAGAGGATAATATTGAAACCTATTGTACATTGGTCTTGGAAGAAGAACTGAGAAAACACAGAGAACATGCTTAGTTCCACATCTGAGACCCAGCCACTACTCAGGAACCTCTATCTATCTATCTATCTATCTATCTATCTATACATATCTATCTATCTATCTATCTATCTATCTATCTATCTATCTATCTGTCTGTCTGTCTATCTATCTATCTATATATCTATCTATCTATGTTAATAGACATATGTGTATGGAAGGTCCAGTTTTCATATCTCGGGCCTTCTCTATAAGCATGTAAATAAATCCTGCAATAAACTTGGGTTTCTGACATATTGAATCAGATAAATGCGTTTCTTAAAGAAAGCCCCTTGACAATTTGTATTTGAAATAAGAGGAGAAGGAAATTTGCAGACCTCTAAAGGAAGTACTTACCTGGCTCTCAAAGGAAGGAGAGGGAAAGAACCAGGCCTGCTATCTTTTTATAAATTTATAAAAAAAAAAAAATATATATATATATATATATATATACACACACATACATACACACACACTAGAGGCCCGGTGCATGAATTCATGCACTGGTGGGATCCATTAGCCCTGCCCTGGTCGTTCTGCCACTCAGTCGCTGGGCTCTTATTATATGGAATAATTGATTTCAGAGAGGAAGGGAGAGCAAAAGAGAGAGAGAGAGAGAGAGAAACATCAATGATGAGAGAGAATCAATGATGAGAGAGAATCAATGACCAGCTGCCTCCTGTTCACCCCACATTGGGATGGAGCCCACAACCCAGGGGCACATGCCCTGACCAGGAATCGAATGATGACCTCCTGGTTCACAGGTCAATGCTCCACCACGGAGCCACACTGGTCAGGCCCAAGGCCCCTGCTCTGAGTGATTTCCCCTGGAACACATTCCCTGACCCACCCTTTTGCCTACAGGCGGTCTCTTCCCTCCAGTCCTGTCCGGTGACTTCCATTCTGTGACGCTTTTTGTAGCTGTCTCTCCCCGCCATGGTGGTCATTGTCAGAGAGCATGTGTCCCTGGGTGATACCAGGCAGGACCAATGGCACAGACATACTTATCCAATGACTACATGACTGTCCACATTTTCCTGAGATTTCCCTTCTCCCCACAATTTTACAGCCAAAGAGGCCGGGAAATGAACAGAGACGTAGGAAGACTAAAAACACTGCTCTGATTCCCGGGCCACGGGAAGCCACTTTTATTCAAGGCATTTGCTGTTTACGCTTCTTCCTTTGCGTGAAAGGAAACCTGATCAGTTTGCAGAGCACGCAATCCACACAGTTACGCTCTCTCGACATTTAGCTGGCTTTCTCCTTCTTTCTCCGCACTGTCCTGGAGCAAATGCTGAATTTTAATTCTGTGGCTTTTATCTAATTTTCAGCGGTAGCCCTTACCCAGTCATGAATATATATATATATATATATATATATATATATATATATATATATCCCCCCCCGAAGAAAAGGGAAACATGAAAACTCAAAACAAGCTTTATGCAAATTTGCCTGCTCAACTTTATGCACCTGAGTTAAATGAGGCTCATAAGAACGCTTGCCATTCGGTTAATGTTTTCCTCCTGACACGGCATTTTAATTGCGGATTGGATTTCTGGAGGTACCACTCGGGCGGCTGACAATTCAGGAGGCCGTCGGAAGGGACGCCTTCTCTCCGAAAGGTGGTGTAGAAGGGCTCCTTTGGGGTGTGACCGAGGCCAAAAGTTCACCCAGAGCGGGGAGCCACAAATGTCCTTGACACTGAAGACAGCTGTTCGGGAATCAGAGCGGTAGATGGAGGCCGGGTTGTTGTTTTTAACGCTGTTAATAGGCGGCAGAATGCTAATTAGTCAGATTGACTAAGAGGCTGAGTCATGCGGCAACCCTTCTCCGAAAGAAGCGCCCATTTTGAGATGCTCAATGAGGCCGTAAAGGCAGCCAACCATGCCGTTCTGGGAAGGTAACGGCACCCAGGAGGCTGTTGGCATCCCGAGCAAATTAAGTTTTGTGTGTGTTGTGTCTGTGTCTATATCTATCATCTATCTATCTGTGTATCTATCATCTATCTATATCTATCTATCATCTATATATCTATCTCTATGTATCTACCTACCTACCTATATATCTATGTATCTATCATCTATCTACCTACCTACCTATCTACCTACCTATCATCTATCTATCTATCTATCTATCTATCTATCTATATCTATGTATCTATTTATATCTATCTATCATCTATATATCTATATCTATATCTATCTATCTATCTATCTATCTATCTATCTATCTATCATCTATCTATATCAGTGGTTCTCAACCTTTCTAATGCCTCGACCCTTTAATACAGTTCCTCATGGGGTGGTGACCCCCCAACCATAAAATTATTTTTATTGCTACTTCATAACTGTAATTTTGCAACTGTTATGAATCGTATCTGTGTTTTCCAATGGTCTTAGGCGACCCCTGTGAAAGTGTTGTTCGACCCCCAAAGGGGTCTCGACCCACAAGTTGAGAACCGCTGATTATCTATCTATCTATACATCTATATATCTATATATCTATCTATATCTATGTTAACAGACATATGTGTATGGAAGGTCCAGTTTTTGTATCTTGGGCTTTCTCTAATAAGCATGTAAATAAATCCTGCAATAAACGTGGGTTTCTGAGATATTGACTCAGATAAATGCATTTCTTAAAGAAAGCCCCTTGACAATCTGCATTTGAAAGAAGAATTCTAAAACTCAAGAACCGAATACCTTTTGTTGGAAGTTGTGGGTCGGGGTTGTCAGGAGGGGGCCCGGCCTGGCGGAGGCAGGTTCGGCGGCCGGATGGGGGCTCAGGCAGGGCCCTGTCAGGTCTGGCCTGCTTGCTGGAGCAGGATGTCCCGGTCAGGCCTCGGGCTGTCCCAGGAGGCTCCGCTGTCCCAGCTGCGGTGCGTGTGGCCAGCCTCCGCCCGCGGCCGCGCTCACCCGGAGGGAAGTCTGCAGCCGGGACTCAGGGAGCAGGCAGCGGCCTCTGTTCTTCACAGCTGAGACCAGGGGTGCGCCGCTCCCAGCCCAGCGCAGAGGTTGGCTAACGGGATGGCCAATGGGGTCACCCAGGCCTCCTGACCGGAAACACCCAAGAGAAGCCGGGCCGGGCGGCTCTGACAGCAACACCAAGTCACCACGCGTGGTCGGTGAGAAACACGTGGCTTCGCTCCCACGGAGGGCGTGATTAAGGAATGCGTTTCTTGTCCTAACCGGTTTGGCTCAGTAGATAATCAGCCTGCGGACTGAAAGGTCCCAGGTTCGATTCCGGTTGGGGGCATATACCTTGCTTGCGGGCATATCCCCAGTGGAGGGTGTGCAGAAGGTGGCTGATCGATGTTTCTCTCTCATCGACGCTTCTAACTCCCTATCCCTCTCCCTTCCTCTCTGTAAAAAGTCAATAAAATATATTTAAAAAAAGAAAAGAAAAAAAGAAATGCGTTTCTTTCTTCCTCCCTCCATGTCTTCCACACTGTCGTTCGGAAAGGGAGAACCTTCATTTCATCAAAAGCGAGTAAGAGAAGACAAACATTGATGCAAGGGTGGTGGGCTGAGGGAAGGGGAACCAGGAGGCCCTGGGGTGAGTGTCACTGAGCTGACCTCTTGCCGGGACGTGGCCTGGCCCCGCGTGCCTCAGTTTCCCCACAGGAAGGAGGAGAGCCGGAGCCGGTGGAAACGGAGCCCTTCCAGGGAGTCCAAGGAGAGCCTGCAGAGGCCCACGCGAGGGGGGATGCGGCCTGCAGCTCCGTGACTGCCTCTCTGCCTCTCGTGAACATCCCAGGCGAGGCGCTGGGGGGCACTCAGGGAGCTAGGGGGGCCTGGATGGAGCCAGGATGCCGTCGGGCTTACAGGACAGGTCCTGCGAGTCCTTGGTGTCTCCTGGCTCACGACATCATGCAGAGGATGAGCTGTGCGGGCCCACCTCTGGCCTCCGGTGTGCGCACCTGCACCCGTCCCTGCTCCCGCTTCAGGGACGGGTCCTCCGAGGGTTCACTTTCCACCCCCTGCGCCGGGGGATGCTCCACAGCCATCGAGTTCCACTTGGCAAGCCGCCGCCTCCCGGGAATCAATCGGGCCGCCCGGCGCGGTGCAGTCTCGCGACTCGAGCGGAGCGAGCGCCTCATCAGCCTCCATCCGTCAGGGGCCCGGGTCTGCGTGGCAGTCGTCCCGTCGCGATGACAAGCGGTGTTTGTTGAGTGGGTGCTGGCGGGCGAGGGAGGCCCGCAGGATGGAGCAGCCGTCAGTCCTCTCTCTCTCTGTCTCTGTGGGCTCGGAGCGTGGCAGTCATTGTCTCTCTTCCTCGCTCCCCGGGGTCCCTCGCAGACAAACGCCGGGGTGGGGGGATCCAGGGATACCGCAGAGACCTCCACGGAGGCCTGACTCCATCCTGTCCGCCCGGGTTCCCTTGTCCTGCTCACTCGGAAAGGTCCTTAATTTCTCCCATTATTATTATTATTATTATTATTAAATATGTTTTATTGATTTTTCACAGAGAGGGAGGGAGAGGGATAGAGAGTCAGAAACATTGATGAGAGAGATATATCCATCAGCCGCCTCCTGCACGCCCCACACTGGAGATGTGCCTGCAAGCAAGGTACATGCCCCTGACCGGAATCAAACCCAGGACCTTTCAGTCCGCAGGCCGACGCTCTATCCGCTGAGCCAAACCAGTCTCGGCTATTCTTTTATTTAAAAAAAAAAATATATATATATATATATATATATATTTTTTACCGTGAGGAAGGGAGAGGGATAGAGAGTTAGAAACATCCATGAGAGAGAGACATCGATCAGCCACCTCCTGCACGCCCCCTACTGGGGATGCGCCCACCACCAGGATACATGGAATCGAACCTGGGACCTTTAGGTTCTCAGGTCCGACGCTCTAGCCACTGAGCGGCTCTTCCATGATTTATACTTTGGTGACTTAAAACGCCGATGTCCCTCTGGGCGGGTTGTAATTGAAGAGAGACTGTTAATGAATTCGAGGACTCCAGATGAGTCTATATTTATCTGAAAATCTAGGTGTGCTCCAGTACCAACATTCTATACACTGGACCAGTGCAAAGCTAACAATGAAAACATAAACGTCTATACACTATACATCCCCCCACCATTCTCGGGGTGCTCCCAGCATCTGTGTTTTCACAAGCCACCCGGGGGACTGTGAGGTGCGCACACACATATTTGAGGGCCACTGTCTGGTGAAGGGAACGCGATAGGAATGAGAAAACCCAGACGGTAGTGCCACCTGTGAGAGGATCAGAGAGACTCGAGGCCTCTGCTTCCCTGTCTCTGAGCCCAGGGGACCGGGAGGGAAGATCTCCGAACCGTACTTCCCTCGATGCAAACTCTCCCACTGTGAGAACCCTAGAGCCCATTCCTGGAACCTTCTTAAACGCGAGAGCCGGACTCTCGTTCCGCTTCATCCTGGCGTGGCCCCGGGGCTTCCGGGAGAAGCCAGTGGCCATCCTTCCCCCAACCCCCGGTTTGGGAGTAGAAAAGCACCGCCCCCCACTCTCTCTCCCTTCCTCTCATTAGCTCGTGTGCAACCGTGTTCCTAGTTATCCCCACCGCCGGTGCCCAGGCCTTAATGTAACCAATGGGCGGCTGCCTTCCCGTTTTGTGCCTATTGCTGGGCTAGAAGATGATGGGAACTGGCCTGTGCCAGCCTGATCAGTCTCATTGAGTTTCTGGGAAAGTACAATGCTACCTCGAGATACGAGTTTAATTCGTTCCGTAATCTTGAGGCGTGGGAAGCTATGAGACGCTCGAGTCGAGGTAAACGTGTGGGTCGTGTGCAGGTGGCCAATCCACGCGATGACTCCTATCTCAAATGTTGCTCGTATTTCAAAGCAAAAATAGCTCGCTCGATGGCTCGTATCTCAAAAATCTCGTATGTGAGGGCACTCGTATCTCGAGGTACCACTGTATTGGTAACTTCCAGCAGCTGAAAGCCGGGAAGGGGCTAGCTCTCTTAGACTGGGACATAGCCATGCAGACTCCCAGGCCCGCCTGAGCACGGATGTCGTGAGCCAGGAGTCACCAAGGACTCATAGGACCTGTCCTGTAAGCTCGATGGCATCCTGGCTCGGTCCCCCTCCTCCGCCTCGGAGTGCCCCCCACTGCCTCGCCTGGGACATTCATGAGAGGCAGAGAGGCAGTCACGGATCTGCAGGATCCGGCCAGCATCTGGCCAGATGTGGACCAGGAGAGCTAGCAGCTGGGCCCGGGACAATTTCCGCAGCCAGCCTCAGCGCCACTCCTAACTGCACAGCCTGGGGCTCGCCGGTCCTCACCGGCTCGTGCCTGAGTGTGTGTGTGTGTGTGTGTGTGTGTGTGTCTGGGGGGGTAGGTGGGGAGGGGGGCCTGCACCATGTTCAGGGCGATAGATACCCCCATCTCCATCGCCACTCAGCTCACCGGTGAGAAATCAGCCCTGACTTCCTTCCTCCAACAAAGGAAGCTCCAGAGTCGATCGGCCATAAAGGCAGCTCGAGTGTTTCGAGAGCCTCCTGTGGCGGGAAGGGTCCATTAGAGCTTTCAATGTTTCACCGCCTGCCGGGGGGGGGGGAGGAGGGGGGAGAAAGGGTTAGTGGTCTCCGCGAGGTCCTGACCTCCCTCCCTCCCTCCCTCCCTCCCTCTGGCAGGTGGAACTACCTGGCAAACACTGTCTGCAGGGGAGTCCCTAGTATTTCAGAGGGCGTGTTGGGGCCCGCCGGGAAATACAAAGAAACGTGCTATGACTCTGGTACCGTATGGAAGTGCTGTTTTCAGGTCAGACATTCCTGGTTAAGGTGGTGTCACACGCTTCAACCTAAAAAACACAGTCCTGGAGCACCTCTGAGTACATTGCTTTCTTTCTTTTTTTTTTTTTTAATATATTTTATTGATTTTTTTTTTTTTGCAGAGAGGGAGAGGGAGAGAGAGTTAGAAACATCGATGAAAGAGAGACATCGATCAGCCGCCTCCTGCACACCCCCTAGTGGGGATGTGCCAGCCACCAAGGCACATGCCCTTGACCAGAATCGAACCTGGGACCCTTCAGTCCTCAGTCCGATGCTCTATCCACGGAGCCACACCAGTTTTGGCTGTACATTGCTTTCTCTGTCCCACCTCTGTTGGCCTCCTCGCAGCTCTCCCGCATCTCCCCGCACGCACACACTGTCTGTCCTTTTCTCTCGGGCCCAGCTCCTCCTGTGACCCGCTCCTCGTCCCATCCATCCTGTCTTAGACGTCAGTGATACAGGGACCTCCCGGGGCATCTAACCCATCCGGAGCTGACCGCCTCTGAGCCCCGGACCGTAAGCTCTCTCACCCCTGTGTCTGGCTCCCCGAGAGCCGGGCCTGGGCCTTCCTACCCGCCAGGACACAGCAGCAGGCGGCATATACAGTGAGCGCCCTGTATTCCACGTGTGGCCTGTGTTTCCCGAGGAGGCAAAGGGAGACCGGTGTCCCCAGTGGAGACCACCGGGCCTGGCCAGCAGGGGCTCGCCGCTGAGAGGGGCCCCGTGTGCCAGAAGCCGGCAGGGGCATGAGAAGGAAGAGGAGGCGCACAGAAAGCCGATGAAGGGGGTTTGGGAGATGGGGATGCACTGGTTCTACCCTGTTTCCCCCAAAATAAGACAGTGTCTTCTATTCATGTTTGCTCCCAAAGAGGCGCGAGGTCTGATTTTCAGGGGATGTCTTATTTCTCCATGAAGAAGAAGACGGCACACGTTTATTGTTGAACAACAACAAAAAAAGGACATTTATGACCTGTCTGCAGTACAGCAGTCCTTGTCATCACCAACCAGCTCACGGATGGGCCGCAGCGCAGCCGGAGCTGTTCAGGCAGGGCGAGGTCTCTTTACATCAGGAGTCAGACACCTGACGGTAGCTTCGGGGGCCTTCTATTCCGGGGAGGCCTTATGTTTGGGGGAGGCCTGATGTTCGGGGGAGGCCTGATGATCGGGGAGGTCTTATTTTCGGGGGGATGCCCTATATGACAGCGAGAGGCAACACTGGAAGTAGGTAGGTCTTATTTTGGGGGATGCCTTACTTTCGGGGAAACAGGGTAAGTCTCTGGGCCTGAAGATAATGTGGGGGAGAAGCCAGGCCACTAAGATGCACCCTGATGACCTGACCGGGCCCTGGTCTGCAGAAAGGTGGGACCCCCATTCACTCCGGAGAGGGCTCTGGGCATCGCCGGATCCCTGCACGGCGGGAAGTGGCTGACAGCCGGAGGAGGGACAGGGAAGGAATGACAATAGCAGCCCAACAATGAAAGCAGAAACGATATCACCCGGGCTCGCTCGAGCCATTGGCACACGATTTGGGGGAATAAGAAGTCAGAGCGAGGGAGGAGGACAGAAGGAGCACGCGCACACACACACACACACACACACACACACACTCACGTGCCCGCCAAGACGAGGAGGGAAGCCAGAGACCCAGCCGGCCGGGTCCCAGCACCGGGCAGAGCCGGCCTACGCCAGCCAGAGTTGCCCCGGCGGTGGAGGAGGCTGACCGAACCCCACTGGCTGGGCGTCTGGCCCCTGACCCACCTCGGACGTCGATGTCTCCCTCGCGCCCGTCCCCGCCGGGTCTTGGGAAGAGTGTCCGTTATTTACACGGAAACAAACAGGAGCGCCGGGAGGCCTGTCTCCCCGGCGTGCCATTCCCGCCGAAGAATTTACATTCTTCTAATTTGCTGCTTTACCGCATCGCTTGGTATCCGCCCGGGCTGAGCGCAATGTCCTCAGCGAGGAAGGTGCTGGGGAAATTCACCCTTTCTTTTTTTTTTTGCACTTAATCTCTCTGCTCTCCTTCTAGAAGCCGCCACCCTCTCACCCACCGGAGACTCCCCTTCCGGGGGCGCCCGCCGGGTCTGCAGGTGGCCCCACGGACACCCCATCACAGCGCTGGCCCGGAGGCAGGCGTTTGACCTCGGCCTCGGATGCGGAGGGCATGCAGAGGTTCAACACGGCCTTCCCCGCACAAATGCGGAGGCATGTGTTTTATGGACGTCGCGATGGAGGCATTCTTCTTAAAAACGGGGAGGCTGAGCGTCTCCCGGCGACACGCGAACATGAGCGCCATATGGCGAGCCGCCCCCCGCCGAGCGGGGATGAGCATCATGAATAGCATGAATGTAAACCGCGTGTATTAGCGGGACCCGCCGACGCGCAGACGGAGAATGGAGCAGGGAGGTGTCTGACAAAACCGCACGTCCAACTTCTGCGCCCGGGAGGCTTGGCTGTGCTTCGGGAAGGACAAAGCAGAGAGGAACTCCCCTCCGTCTTGTCCTCTAGGGCTGGGGCCCCGGCCTAGACTCCCTCCCTTTGCTGGGAGGGGCTACAGGGGCGCCAGCCATGTCCTTGCTTCCCCGACCACCGCCCGCATGGACCAGTGAAGCTCCAGCAGTGGTTCTCCACCTGTGGGTCGAGACCCATTGGGGGGCGAACGACCCTTTCACAGGGTCGCCTGAGACCATCGGAAAACATCTATTTCCCATGGTCTTAGGAACCAACACACCGCTCCTCGGTGTAGCCAAGTGTAGCCATGTCCTTTACTGTTGTCCTAGGAAGACTGTTGCCCATGCTACACTACGATTCAAGACAAAATTTCATTTATTTGTCATGAGAAATAAATATTTCGCAAGACATAATTACATATTGTTTTTGTGATTCATCCCTATGCTTTCATGATGTTCAATTTGTAACAATGAAAATACATCCTGCCTATCAGATATTGACATGACAGTTCATAACAGTAGCAAAATGACAGTGATCAAGTAGCAACGGAAATCATTTTAGGGTTGGGGGTCACCATCCCATGAGGAGCTGTCTTTAAAGGGTCGCGGCCTTAGGAAGGTTGAGAACCACTGAGCTCCAGGAACACAGGGAGGGTCCTCATAAGGGTAAACCACAGAAAACCCTGACCCCAGTGACCGGTCTCTGTCACCCTCGTCACTTCCCTCAGCCCACCCACATGAACAACCCCATAAAACCCACTGTTCTTTCGGGGCTGGCTCTCTCGTCTCAGCGCTGCGCCAGAAAGAGGCTGGGAGCCACACCCGGGTTTGAACAAAGACTCTGCTTTTGCATTGAAAAAAAGGCTCCCTGGTGGTTAATTATTGGGGACCCCAAACTCTGGGCATAGCACTTTCCTCTGGGAGAAGGAAGACGTGGTGAGGACCTGGGCTCCGAACACCCAGGGATCCGAACGCCGTGCTTGTAGGACAAAGAGCACCTCGAGAGGCCAACCGTGAAGGCAGGCAGTTTTGGGCCTGATGGTGGGCCGCTGGCACTCGCAAAGGCCATGGCCATGCGTGCCGCGGGCAGACGTGGGAGGGCGGGAGGTTTTGCAGGGCCTTGCGTGTAGCAGGGGGCTGGTCCGTGCAGAGGTGAGGCTGACAAGGTCCCATCAGGACAGGCCGCAAAGGGTGATGGGAACCAGCTGGCGTCACATGAACACAGACCGGTCCTTGTAGCTGCCTTTTTTTAATTTTAATTTTTAAAAAATATTATATTGATTTTTTACAGAGAGGAAGGGAGAGGGATAGAAAGTCAGAAACATCGATGAGAGAGAGACATCGATCAGCTGCCTCCTGCACGTCCCCTACTGGGGATGTGCCCGCAACCAAGGTCCATGCCCTTGATCGGAATCGAACCTGGGACCTCTCAGTCTGCAGGCCGACGCTCTATCCACTGAGCAAAACCGGTTTCGGCATTTTTTTTTAAAGTATATTTTATTAATTTTTTTTACAGAGAGCAGAATTTTATTTTCAAATACCAGCAGGGAGCTAACTTTTCTGCCGAGTTGTTTTTGCTCAACATGTTACGAATTTGATGTGGCTTGGTCGGGTTATTAGAATTATAATCTAGGAGAACTGGAGCCATGGCAGGAGGCTAAAGATTTTAAAACTTGAAGTTTGCTCCAAAGGGGTTATTCTTTCATTGTGTCTGTCTCCTGCTGCTTACATCCCCCACAGATGCAGGGACAGGAGGGTAGGGTGCTCCTGGCTCTCCCCGCTCTCCATGCCTCCCTGCCTTCTTGTTTATCGAGTCTCTACTACTCGCCAGACGCTGTGCCCGCTGCTTTCCGATGTTGGCAGGAGCAAACGGTTCACTGCTCCTCTTTCCAATCTTCACCTCTTCTCCTGAGTTGCCACTGTTGACCATGAGGTTGAGAGTGTCCCATCCTTTTTCATTTTTTACCACCGGACCTCACTCCCCTGTGTCTACACCAAGACCTTTCAATGTCTTGGTGACATTAAAATCCACGTCAGTAAGATTGACCAAGCCAAAACCGGTTTGGCTCAGTGGATAGAGCGTTGGCCTGCGGACTCTAAGGTCCCAGGTGTGATTTCGATCAAGGCATGTATGTTGGTGGTGGGCACATTCCCAGTAGGGGGCATGCAGGAGGCAGCTGAATGATATGTCTCTCTCTCATCAATGTTCCTAACTCTCTCTCTCTCCCTTCCTCTCTGTAAAAAAAAATCAATAAAATAACAAACAAACAAACAAAAACAAAACAAAACAAGATTGACCATGAGTAATTAAACTGTCAATCAGTATTAAGAGTATGCCAGGATTCATTGTACTATTTTTCTACTTTCATAGAAGCTGGAAAATATTTTTAACAAAAAGTGAGAACAATCATGTTGATGGCCCTTAGAGAATCCTGGTCTTGGAGTTCCAGAATGTGGCCTTCAGCTCCATTTCAGCTGCCACGTGCAAGGCTGCAGGCTGGACTGCAGCATCCCTCAAGATCCCCTTACTCAAGATCTGGACTCACGTTCCACCTTCCTTACTACTACCCTATTCCCCTACTGAATTCATTGTGGACCGACATGCAGGTCTCAAGTCCCTCTACCACTCCTACTTCTCAAAATCCATTTGTTCTCGTTTTGGCTTCAATTAAGATCTTGCCTGGCCTGGGTCCCTCAGGTTGGGCAATGAAATGATTCTTACAGCAGCACTCTTAATTCCCTACTCATGTGTCTTTACATGGTACCTGGTCTCCCAGTATTTATCCCCATGACACGGTTTTACTCCTCCTTACTTGCCTAGCAAGTATACCCTAGGCCACATAACTTGTGTATAGTTCACGGAGTGGGAAGTAATAAATGTTATTCCTTTAGGAAATACAATGGTACCTTGAGATATGAGTTTAATTCGTTCCGTAACCTTGAGGTGTGGGAAACTATGAGACGCTCGAGTCGAGGTAAACTGGTGGGTCGTGTGCAGCCGGCTGATCCGCGAGATTACTCCTATCTCAAATGTTGCTCGTGTTTCAAAGCAAAAATCGCTCGATCGACGGCTCGTATCTCAAAAATCTCGTATGTTAGGGCACTCGTATCTTGAGGTACCACTGTACCTTATGAGCTTTAATCATTTCTTAATTTTAACGTACATCTTAGCCATCTGTCCATTAGAACGTTCTATGATGATTGACACGTTCTGTGAATCTCTTCTGTTCAAAATGGCAGACACAAACCACATGTGCTAGTGGCCATTGAAATGTGGCGATTGCTAGTAAAATTAAGAAATGAAATTTCATTGAATTTGTATTGATTTATCCTTAAACAGACACACATAGCTGATGGCTCCCGTGCCAGAGAGCACAGCTCTGGAGCTTTGGGGCAGTGCTGCCTCCTGGAGAGTCAGCCCGCGAAGGTGGTCTGTTTCCCGCTCACCGCCAAGTGCAACCCTTCTGCATGGTGGCTATTTTCTCTCCTCGTGGGGCCTTTGTTGGTGACTCTGGGGCAGGATGACTTGTCGCTGGGTACAAAGACAGACAACCTGGGCTGCTTGTCTATGCCTAACCCTCTCCTGCGAGGCCAACTGTGATGCTTTATTTCAACACCAAATGCCTGGAATTCGTCATCTCTTTCCAGACCCGTTGCATTGACAGAGGGATGTTCGCCCTCTCCCTGGAATGGGAGATGATGTAGGTGAGGAGCAAAGGGAGGGTGCTCTCTGCCAGGTGCTGAACAAGAAAAGCTCAGTACGTGGACCTGTGTAAGGTCCTGGCAGTTATGCCGGTCGGTGTCAGCAAAGCGCTCAGGGTCCTACCACTGAGATCTCAGATGCTCTCTCTGTATCTTATCCCAGGCGCTCCCAGCATCCCCTGCAGGCAGCACAGAAGAGCGAGGTCACCCTTTTCACACCCCGGGAAACAGGAGTTTGCAGAGGTGAAGTCATTTGCCCGAGGTCACGGGCTTCGTGGCTGTTCAGAGCAAGGACCGGGCTGCTTAACCGTTTCTTCGCTCCAAAATTAGAGTTTCATCTAGTGGACGCTGCTGCCTGAAGAGCGGGGGTTTCAGTTCTTTCAGGCCAAGCTCCATTGCGGCCTCTCTTCTGATGGATGGCCCCACTTCTGCTCCAGTGGGTCTTGCTCAAAACTCATTTCTTGGGGGAACCATCGTCTAATCTCATCTGACCACAGGCTCTCTCCTTAGACCGGGGCTCCAGGACATGGCTTTTTGAAAAATGACATCATAATCCTCCCCAAGAAATGAAGGAAATTGAAAGCCATCTTGGTGACGCACGATTTTTATTTGCTTGCTCGTGCTGTTGGGATGAACGGGGTACCGGATAGGGACCATAGCTTTCCCACGTTTTACAGCATGCGTAATAAGTTCACAGAATATAATAAATTTTCCACAGGCCAATGGCAGATTCCAAAGCACATCACCCGCTTGCTGGAGAGGCTGTAAAATTATTCATGGCTCGCGCTGATGAGAAGGTCAGAGTTTTTTATCCTACAGGGAGAAGACACCCCGATCCCCAGAGAAGCCAGGAGCGATTTTCGGGAAAACCAGATGTATAGAATATTTCAAACAACCTATTTCTGGAACGGATGGTAAGAAGGCATCTACAAATGTACATAAAAACAATGGGCGAATTTACGCCGCTCTCCGGTAAATAATAAATATAGTTTTTGCGTTAGTTATTTATCATGGGATGCACTAATTTAAATGTAGCTCTTCAAAGAGGACATTTACAATGGTATATAAGCTGGCCGAATGAGATAATGCATGTACCGAAGTGCATATGCATATGCATATTATATACTAAGTAAATTCTTATTCAGCGGTGGAATAATTTCCCACGTCTGTCAGTGAGTCGGTTTTGTGGAATTAGTAGGACATAGAAGTGCAAAGATGTTCGATAAATAAGATTTGAAATGTAACCATCCGCACCACATGACGGCTGTGTGAGAAAAGATAATCTGGAATGGGAGGGAGGAGACGGTACTCGACTAATGGACATGGGAGCGGACAGTGACCATTTTTGAACATTTCCTTCCTTAATTTATCTGTTGTAATGCCCCAACATCCATTTCATTGCAAACGAATCCGCTGACTAATGTGTGTCTGTGTTACTAAAAGGCATAGTGCTCATGCATTGCTGTAACAGTCCAAGAACAACTGTGGAAGAAGGTGAACACAAAGAAACACGGGGGTTCGTGGAAAAGGGGGTGCGCGGAGCCAGTGAAAAGCAGAGGCTGTGAGGGGCTCGGTTCCAGGTCAGCCACCAAGGCTGGGAAGAGCTGAGTGGGAGCAGAGTGACCTGGTGTAGTTCGTGTCCTCAGTTAAGAGGCAGGAGTTTGGGGTCGCAGTCTTGGGAGAGAGACTATTACGTTAATAAATGCTAAGTGCTAGGTGCCATAATGATGATGAGGATGATGATGATGATGATGATAATGATGGCGGCATTTCAGGTGAGAGCATTTACCAGGTGTCAAGTACATGCATCAAAACATTTTGTCTAGCCGAAAACGGTAGGCTCAGTGGCTAGAGAGTCGGCCTGCGGACTGAAAGGTCCCAGGTTCAATTCTCTTCAAGGGCACGTACTTTGGTGGTGGGCACATCCCTAGTAGGGGGCGTGCAGAAGGCGGTTGATTGATGTTTCTCTCTCATTGATGTTTCTAACTTTCTATTCCTTTCCCTTCCTCTCTGTGAAAAATCAATAAAATATATTTAAAACAAAACAAAAAAACATTTTGTCTTTATGTGTATACACCGAGAGAGAGAGAGAGAGAGAGAGAGAGAGAGAGAGAGAGAGAGAGAGAGGTGACTACAGGAGGGTTTGAAGTCCCATAAGAGGGCCCGCTACCCAGTCTGGGAGGATGGGTTCTGGTTTCCAGGAGCAGGCGAATGCTGTAAACAAGAGTGGAGGTAAAGCAGAAGCACGAGAGGGTTCCGCCTGGAGAGAGGAGAGCTTTCAGGTGGCCCAGCAGAATGGTAAAGAGATGCAGGAGATCTCCCGGTCTCCAGACATCAGTCCCACTTGTCCGGTTCTGCCGGAAGCCATCCCTGGCTGGGAGTCATCCTAAAAATCGCCAGGAAGCTCCAGTTCCCCCCACAACCTGCCCTGACTCTCCGTGGTAGACACCGTTCCTGTTTGCCAATATGTTTGATTCCCTCTCCATCCCCAGGAGAGATGGAATTTCCTTCTCCCCCAAGACAGAGCCACGGGATCTGCTTTGGCCGATGACATGTGAACAGAGCAGGAGTGTATGGGGCGGTGGCACATCCATGTTGGTGTGCTCTTCTCCACACCCTTCTCCGTCCTATTGAACCGGGAGATCACCTGCTGCAGCTGGCTCCGCGGCAGGAGGGTGGGGCCCCTGTCCACGGGGATCAGCGGACTGCTTCACCGGGTCCGAGGGAGACTCCTGAGGGTCACCTACCCTGACCCACAGCGGAGTTGGAGGGAGACGTACATTTTTGTTCCGTTCAATCACTAACATGTGGGGGAGAGGTACTGATAGCTGCAATATAACATTATCTATTTGTTTGCCTTTATTTCTGTTGGAGACACTCTTTTTTTCTAGTCTTCAGATTTGCATCTTTTATTTTTGTATCTTTTGAGTTACTTTTACTATACAGTGCTGTCTATGGGTTTTTAATGGCATCCACATTTCTGCTGGAGTCAAATGCCTTTTGAAACAGCATCCTATTATGTACAAACGTGGTGCTGAATTTCAGATGAGAGTCTGAGTTAAAAATAGAAGGAGCCCTTCTATTAAAATCCTATCTGGGTGGTCTGCTGCCAGACACCCCTTAATATTGTGTTGCCTTCGGTGTTTTGACTTTTTCCTGTTTCCTGGAATAATACCTTCTACAGTTTTCGAGAGTCACTCGTTAAACTTAATCTGCAGGTAAAGTGACATTCCTTTATTTATTAGGAATACATTTTTTTTTGAAAATGGTAGGAGTGGTTAAATCCCTGTACCCTCCCGCAATAATTTTTCTCTCTAAGGCAGTGGTTCTCAACCTTCCTAAGGCCGCGACCCTTTAAGACAGCTCCTCATGGGGTGGTGACCCCCAACCATAACATTATTTCCGTTGCTACTTCATCGCTGTCATTTTGCCACTGTTATGAAGTGTAATGTAAATATCTGATAGGCAGGATGTATTTTCGTTGTTACAAATTGAACATCATTAAAGCATAGTGATTAATCACAAAACAGTATGTAATTATATATTGTGAAATATTTATTTCTAGTGACAAATAAATGAAATCGTGGTGTAGCATGGGCAACAGTCTTCCTAGGACAACAGTAAACTACATGGCTACACTTGGCTGCACCGAGGAGCGGTGTGTTGGTCCCTAAGACCATGGGAAATAGGTGTTTTCCGATAGTCTTAGGCGACCCCTGTGAAAGGGGATGTTTCCATCACATAACTAGACCTCACGGTGTGCATCAATTACAATGCGCACTCGTACACTTGGCTAAAGCTGGGATGTCAACGTCAGCCACTCTGGGATGGGGTGAAAAGGTGGTCCCCAAACCTGCCAACGTGGGCCAGTTTGTTGTTAGAACCTGCGGCCTGTGGTTTCCCAAAGTGCTTCACGGGCAAAGTAGGAACAGGCTAATAAAAGTTCAGGTGCAATGAGATCATCAGTACACCGGGCGTCTCTGGTGAGGGCCTGACCTCAGACAAGGGCAAACTTGCCCATGAAATTGAGAAATGATAAGGGGAGTGGAGTCTTTTTGGGGGTGTTTTTATCTGGACACCCAGGGGAAGAGGGGAGGAGATTATAAGATTTTTTGTTTCCTATAGAAGCGTCCTCCTCCCACCAAACATAGAAAGGATGGATCATCAAGTTTTCTTTCTTTTCTCCGCTCCCTCTCTCCCTCCCTCCCTCTTCCCCTCTCTTTTTCCTTCCATCTCTTCCTCTTTCTCTCCCTCTCTCTTCCCCTCCCTCACTCACTCCCTCTTCCCCTTCCTCTCTCCCTCCCTCCCTCACTCCCTTTTTTCCTCTCTCTTTCCCTCCTTCCCTTCCTCCTTCCCTCCTTCCCTTTCTTCCTTTTCCCCTCCTCCCTCTCTCTTCCCCTCCCTCTCTCCCTCTTCCCTTCCCTCCCTTTCTATTCCCCTCTCTCTTTTCCTCCATCCCTTCCTCCCTCCCTCCCTCTTTCCTCTGCTTCCTTCCCTCCTCTCCTTCCTTTCTTTTTGAGCACCTGTCCCGTGGTTAAAACACCAGAAACAAGTCGTGGAAATAAACACTGAGGTGACCAAACAGAAAAGCAATGGTTCATACCTCAGAGTCACAAAGAGTAAGAACACGTTGTCCTGATTCTGTCCACACTTGCTTCTTCCAGGTCCTGTCAATTTTCTGCACTCATTACTTCCTGTTTCTCTCCCACCCCTTCTGGTCCCTTCCCCCCCACCCCCGCCCCATCCTCCCTGCCTGACACCCACCATCACCCTCTCTCTACCTGCTTTACGCGGGGAGATGGGATGAGCTGCTTTCACCTTCCTCTGGTGGAAAGAAGCGTCTGTCCTGATGAGCATATACCAGCGGCAGCTGCTTGGGGCTCGCTGAGATACTGAAACCGCCGTTCCCACGCAGGCTGCACCCCCACAGCCTGCCACGGGGGCTCTGCACAGAGACGGACAGCCGGCCGGAGAGGACCTACCGGGGCTGACTGTGCAGCCCCAGGCTCAGGCTGCAGGGCAAAGCTCGCTGCTCCAGGCCCAGGTCCAAATCACCCCCTAAGATCATTAGGGAGTAAAGAGCGCCGTCTTGGAGATGACACCCACAAAAGCAAGCCGAGCGAAGAGGGACGCACTTGAGAGCAGAATTGCGCCATTACCCGGGAAATTTCCCCTGGGGGGTTCGTGCTGAGGGCGCCCGCCTCCCTTCCGGCGGGTTTCTCTTTCCGGCGCGGGGTCCTCTGAGGGATCACGGTCTCCAGGTGATTTGCGAGCACAGCCCCTGGCGCTTGAAGCAGGGAGTCAAAGTCAAGGGTAGAAACTGGATTGTCAGTGATGGCGCCTGGGGGGGGGGTGTCTCCCAAGTTCCCCTCTGGTGTCCTTCCCGGGACCTCCCGGGGTCTGTGATACCTACTCCATATCTCCGTGGCTTGGCAGACAATCAACAGCTGTAGGCTTTTCCACCAGGGTGAGCAGGCAGGCATATACACGGAGAGCAGTCTTTTATGTGCAAACACAATGTTTTTACTTCAGGGTGGACAAGTATTTCTCTCTCTCTTTCTCTCTCTCTCTTTCTCTCTCTCTCTCTCTCTCTCTCTCACACACACACACACACACACACACACACAC
>PVJN01032640.1:0-24017 GCA_004026805.1 Lasiurus borealis | reverse complement strand
GAGGATATTAACAGGAAAAAATAATCATCATGATTCTCATATATACTCTCATACATACTTTTTAAGTTTACGCAAGAAATTATCTAAGGTTATAGCAAAACTTAAGCTATATTTTATGTTAGAAATTAAATATGAGTATAAATAAAATCTCAGGAGCAGCTAGGAAGTCCTATTTTTCATATTTGACGGAGAAATGGCTGTTTGTATTCTGTTTGGCTCTATTAGGACCAATTCAAACAGAATCTCTTGAATTAGGAACTTAAATTGTCCCTATAATTTTCCAAGATTAAAATTCCTGTCTCTAAAGAAAAAATAAGAGCAGAATCTTCCTCCAAGCCATTTAAAATGTTTTGTAGTTTGAAGAAAAACAGAATAGAATGCTACGAGTTCTAATAACTTGTGTTTTCCTTACATGATGCCAAAGAAGCATTATAACATTATTGTGACCAGCTTCAAAGCCAGGGGCCTGTGCCACGAGGATGGTACTGACCATTGTTTCCCCTCCCCATTAGAGAACGGATGACTGTCTCAGCCTCCAAGGTGAGCATCACTGAGAACACAGGCTTTGGTTCTGTTTACTTTAAACCCCCTCCCCCCCAGAAAATGTTCAGCACTGACGCCCTGGCCATGCTCCAACACATAACGGGGCACTCACATGAGAATAAGCATAAACTCAGTAAAGGCAAAAACTCCTAAGAAAAGTACTTTCTCAAGGTCAACTGTAGCCCTTGCTCAAATTATAGTGGAACATTATTTTATCTACAGGGGGATTCTGTGTTAGACTCAATCCTTTATACGTTGTTAATTTCACCACTTTTATGTGTATTGAAGGAATTACCGTATTTTCTGGTGTATAAGACGACTTTTTAACCCAGAAAAATCTTCTCAAAAGTCAGGGGTCATCTTATATGCCCAGTGTCATCTTAAGAGGGTGAGTATATCCCAAACTCTATATTTTAACTGGAAGAGTTGGGGGTCGTTTTATGTGCCGGAAAATATGGTATATGAGGTTTCTCACCTGCAGCCAAATTAAATTCCTACCCCATCTGTTTTTACAAAACACTGCGTACATTTCATTCTCAATCAATAAAACAAAGGCACACTCTAGCCTTCAAAAGCACTGTCACAGTGTCAGCTCGTGATCGTCACTTAGTGTCCTCCCTCAGGGAAGGCACCGCCCCCAGTTTCTCGGTTGCATTAGTAGGTGGCGTTAAGGGAAAAGACTAAGCCCAGGTCTAGCTCAAGAAACTCACCAGATAAACCTGTAACGCCTCGCCATGCCTCACAGCAAGGACACAAGGAAAGGCTGCTACAATTGCCCAGGCCGGTGTGGCTCAGTGGATAGAGCGTTGGCCTGCAGACTGAAAGGTCCCAGGTTCGATTCTAGTCAAGGGCATGTACCTTGGTTGCGGGCACATCCCCAGTAGGGGGCGTGCAGGAGGCAGTCAATCAATGATTCTTTCTCATCACTGATGTTTCTATCTCTCTCTCCCTCTCCCTTCCTCTCTGAAATCAATAAATATATTAAAAAATAAATAAATAAAAATAGACTCCAACCCATTACTAAAACATATCTATATGATTATTTGCACCACCAATGGATAATGATATGCAAACAACCACATAGATATATTGTCACATATAGAAACAATATTAAGAGATATCCTAAAACAAACCTAAATATGCCTAGTGGTACCTCTGGGACAACCACTCTCCGTTTCCACGCCTGCAGGTCCCGCTCGGTGGCAATCTGGCTGCGGGGAGCGTTCTGGTGCATCTGGCGAACCCCTTCCACTTGCCCGCTGCGACGCAGCCCGATATTCGGAGGGGACTGGATGTCCAAGCTCAGTCTTCTGAAACCTAGCGAGAGATTGGCAAACAAAGTTCCATCCACATGCATGGAACACATCATAAGCATTCCTTCTGAGACAGGAACCAAAAATAAGATTTACTAAAGAAAACCCTGGAAAAAAGAATCCTCACGTGACTGAGATCAAAATGTAGACTATAGAACAAACATTAAGTATCAATCTCAATTTGCATTTTTACTAGACTTTCTGAAATTGTTTAAGGTACAGGCATTTCTACTATAACATTATACTTGCATTCCTAAAAACCTGTCTTCTTCGAAACCACACACTGAAAACACAGCTTTTTGGGGAAATAAGCATGGAAGACAGACTCCTCACACTGAGTGGCTTTGTGAGAAGAGCTCTGACAACAGTCACTGCACCCAAAGACAGTCTGAGCCAGGCAGGCGGGCGGCTGCCAGGGGGGGAAAGACAGTCTGAGGCAGGCAGGCGGGCGGCTGCCAGGGGGGGGAAGACAGTCTGAGGCAGGCAGGCGGGCGGCTGCCAGGGGGGGAAAGACAGTCTGAGCCAGGCAGGCGGGCAGCTGCCAGGGGGCGTTAGGAATCTTTTCACAAAGTTGCGGAGGGGGGAATGCTGTCAGCACCCGAACAGGAGCTGCGAGAGGGAACAGGGCAGTGCAGACAGCAGCGGGCTCTGAGCCTGGGCAGCCTGATCACTGGGCAGAGGCCAGCCAACCACCCAGGAGCTGGGAGTCAGAGGACGCAGACCGGTCTGAGGGAGGAGGGGTCCCAGGCAAAGGCTGCTTTTCTGAAAACAGAGCGGAGAGGTGCCGCCTACTAATCAGCCGAGAAACTGGGGGCGGTGCCTTCCCTGAGGGAGGACACTGACACTGTGGCAGCCTGACAAGCTGTGCAGATCGGACGTCTAAAGGCTCGGGTGCAATGTGCCCATGGGAAATAACACCTCGGGCCTATGTCAGATACACAGCTGTAAACGAGAAACAGACCCCCCAACCTTCCTCCACCCCCCCCCAAAAACCAGTAGTCCAAAAACTACCAAGATGGTAAAGACAAAATGTAAATCCATCCTAGCAGGATCTGCATATGCCAATGCCATCTTTCACCAAGATGACCCTGCGTGCAGTGACTGTTTTTGAGGTAGTCTGATTTTTTATCATGGAGGACAGCACTGAATAAAAAAGAAATAAGGAAAAAAGCACACTTGGCAAATATATTTAAAGTTTCCTTCTACAAACAAAAGAATGCTTTTACTAGCTATAAATTAATTAGTTCAAAGATTTCTGTGAAGTTAATTATTTTGCCATTAAAAAATAAAAATTAGCCTTGGATGAGTGCTTCAGTTGGCTGGAGCATTGCCCATAACACCGAAAGGTTGTAAATTAGATTCCTGCTGAGGGCACAAGCCCAGATTTCAGATTCAATTCCCAGTCGCGGCACGTGTGGGAGGCAACTGATCAATGTTTTTCTCTCACACATAGATGTTCCTCTCTCTCTCTCTCTCTCTGTCTCAAATCAAATCAATTTTTACAACAAACATATCCTCGGGTGATATGTTTAATGTATTAACTAAAATACATTAATTAATTAAAATTATAAGAAAAAAAGAGCAAATTCTCCAACAGACAAGTAGAAACATTGGCCAAAAAAAAAAAAAAGATTTTGTTAGCACATCAATTTTATACCTAATAAAGCTACCTCCAGATTAATACTTAAATTGTAAAAATACCAAGCTAACTAAGTTTTTCACATAACATGTCCCTGACAATGACTTCATTTATACTTCACTCTCAATCAGCCATATTAAGGCAAAATATGTCTCATTATTTATTACCTCTCCGTGGTGTTTCTTCCCCATTTGGAAGTACATTTGGAATATTATCCTGACCAGCTCCCAGCCTCTCATCTTGCTGCTGTTGCAACTGTCTTATCATTCCATCCAGAACACTGGGCTCCGGGCTTCCTTCACCGTTATCATTAGTTTGCAGGCTTATAATTTGTTCAATTACCTCTCCATCACCTGCAAATGCAATGAGTCAACAAAATCATGATTTGTACAAATGGGGGGAATGTTCAGCAGGCTACAATTAAAATTACATTAGCATCCTAGCCAGTTTGGCTCAGTGGATAGAGCGTTGGCCTAAGGACTGAAGGGTCCCGAGTTCAATTCCAGTCAAGGGCCCATGCCCAGTTTGCAGGCTGGGTCCCCAGTGGGGGATGTGCAGGAGGCAGCTGATCAATGGTTCTCTCTCATCATTCGGACAAGATAGGCCCTCTCTCCCTCTCCCTTCCTCTCTAAAATCAATAAAAATATGTTTTTAAAAATCACATTAGCAATTGTCAGAATTCATTTTAAAAAAGATTTACTATAATAAAAAAGCATAATACGGTAATTAGACCAGACATTCTTATAGGTGTTCTTCCGGACAACCTTCCAGATGAACCAGGGCTGCGAAGGAAGCCCGGGTCCTGGAGGAAAGGAGGGCCTACTGCACGCCCCCCACTGGGGATGTACCCGCAACCAACGTACATGCCCTTAACGGGAATTGAACCTGGGACCTCTCAGTCCACAGGCAGATGCTCTATCCACTGAGCCAAACCAGTTTCGGCTTATGTTGTATTCTGTCAAAAATATATAACCAGACCCTAGCCAGTTTGGCTCAGTGGACAGAGCCTGTGGACCAAAGGGTCCCGGGTTCAGTTCTGGTCAAGGGCACGTACCTCGGTTGCAGGCTCCTCCCCAGCCCCAGCCCTGGTAGAGGCATGTGCAGGAGGCAACCAATCGATGTGTTTCTTTCTCATCAATGTTTCTAACTGTCTTTCCCTCCTTCCTCCACTCTCTCTAAGAGATCAATGGGAAAATATCCTCTGGTGAGGATGAACCAAAAATAATAAATAATAAATATACAATCAGAACTTAATAACAACTACATTTAATGTGAAGTCCTCAAATTGAAATCTACATCAAAGAACAAAAAATCTGTAATAGCCCTGACTGTTCTGGCTCAGTGGATAGAACGCTGGCCTGTGGACTGAAGGGTCCCAGGTTCGATTCCGGCCAAGGGCATATGCCCAGGTTGCGGACTCAATTCCCACTGTGGGGCATACAGAGGCAGCCAATCAATGATTCTCTCTCATCATGGATGTTTCTCTCTCTCTCCCTCCTCCTTCCTTTCTGTAATCAGTAAAACAATTTTGATTTTGATTATTATTTATGATTACACAAGAGAATCTCTTTGGTTTTAGGAAATACATATTAAGGTATTTCTGGGTAGATGAACATGAGATCTAGAACGTAAGTGGTCCAAACCAGTAATATGTATCCTGAGGTAAATGAAAAACATTACATTAAAAAAGGGCTTCGCACTTACTTGTTGCCACATAGCCGAGCTGTGGAACCAAATGTTCATCTGCAGAATTTTCTCGGCCTGGCACTAATCTCTGATACTTAGTTGGGTGAGGATTTCCATCGACATCCACCAAGAATGGCGGAGGCATAAGGTGCGGAGCCTGCTGAGTTTGCTCATCTAAGACGTAATTATTAGAGTCTCTAATCAGTGGTCGGTAGTCAGTATGGAAGAACATCTGTTCCGGAATCTAGAAAAGGGAAGTTTAAACAAAAAAGAAGTAGAAAAAGGAAGTTTACAGATTGACATTTTGAAGTTTATACCTATTAGAAGAAAACAAATACTAAGCAGTTAATTATAATTAGAAAAAAAACAATGACATTAACACCCTATTTTCAAAATATCCTTCAGAACTACTTAATTTGCATGCTGTAAGAAGATACTTAAAATGACCTTTTCATATGGCTTGCTGCATCCAAAACCAAATATGAGAAGGTGCCCGTGAGAGTCCGTACAGGCAAAATGCTGTCCGTCCTGTGAGAACTTACAGTCGAACACAGCTCCGTGCCCTTGCCCTTCAATCTAGGAAACACAGAGGGGAAAGCCACATTCATTAGCTGAATAAAGTATGTCCCATGCGAACGACGAAACAAAGTTAGGACCACGCTTATGCAAGTATGTATGGCTGTCAGATATTTAAGAGGTTTTAAATACCCTGGTTTTCAGAAGTATAACTGCCAAAACGTGCAGATCTGTTTCTGGCTGAACTTGACAATCTAAGCAGTAGAAACCACCGCAAGCATGCAGACACCCTGGACTTCACTTACCATGTTAAAGTAATGTTTCATCTTGGTGCCTTTCGTAACATCCCAAATAAATATGCTGCCATCGTGTCCTGCAGATAACATAATTCTGGAATCAAAGGGATGTGTCTCCAAAACAAACACTTCATCAGCATGTCCCTGTGTTCGACAAAGTCACACAGTAAGGAGGGGATGGGGGGTTGCAAGATATAAGTTTCTAATTAAAAACCCATTAGTCAGTATATATGGACTTTAAAAATATGTATTAATTATAGTAATTTATATCAGTATATATACAAATTTCCATTTATTTGATAATATAAATCAAAGAAAAGTGTTTATTGTTTCTTGATATATTGATTCCATAGCTTTAAAAATAAAATTATAGCCCTAGCTGGTTTGGCTCAGTGGAGAGAGCTTCAGCCTGTGGACTGAAGGGTCCCAGGTTCGATTCCAGTGAAGAGCACATGCCTGCGGGATTGGGCTGAAATTGGCTCTTGACATCCCCCCAGGGGTCCCGGATTGCGAGAGGGCCAGGCTGAGGGACCCCGTAGTGTACGACTGGGCCAGGGAGGGCCCAAGGGAGGGTTCAAGGACATGGCCAGCCCATCTCCCTCAGTCCCTATAGGCCGGGACCCCAGCAGCAAGCTAACCTACTGGTTGGAGCGTCTGCCCCCGGTGGTCAGTGCACGTCATAGCCACTGCCGAATATCTGCCCCCTGGTGTTCAGTGCATGTGATAGCGAACAGTTGAGCAGACTTAGCACCTATTAGCATATTATGCTTTGGTTGTTTGGTTGTTTTGCCAGTCTATTTGCATATTACCTTTTATTATATAGGAGGATTAGGACTACCTACCAACAAGTTATGAAGCAGCTGTCCGGTATAAGAATTCCACACTTTGAGGACATGATCATTCACAGCCGTGACAACAATGCTATCATTCTGATTCCAAGCGATCATCGTGACTTTGGGCTTCATAAACCGCTCCTCTTCGGAGGTCAGGTCCCTAAGGAAAAATGCACAAGGTGTAAGTTCACTGGGATGGGAGACTACACACAGTGTGTGAACAGTCCTTATCTGTACAAATATCACGTTCACGTCCTTCCCTGGCCAGCTCTACAGCGAGTCCAACAGATGTGACCCTTTACAGATTATGTACAAACAGATCAGGGCAAAACCCAAGTGAGAGAGGACGATTCAGAAGCAGCTCGGAGACTGAATAGAGACAGACTTCCGGGCACTCCTGCTATTTCTAAGAGCAAAGCTTTTTCTGCTCTCTACCTCTTTTCTCTCTTTCTTTTCTCCTGAACTCAAGCACTAACAGTAATACTTTCAACTGTTTCTCTCCACAGAGATGACAAGAAGTTTTAGGAAGACAAGAAGGTAATTCATCTTCACACTCAATATCTAGAAAAATGCCTGACAGACACTCAATTTGCTGAACTGTAAACAAGACTGTACTCATCTCTTTAAAGTCCCCTGTAAACTGTTCCTATGGGCCCATGGTACAAACAGTCTTTGACACATGTCTGCAATGCACTACAGCCGTTATGAAAGTGATATGCAAAGTTTCTCTGTAAAATATAGTCAGAGAAACTGACTATATTGTCCCCTCCAACCACTCCCTTCTATAGTGATTTTTTTTTAATTCCAAAAATCCTATCTACGGAAAAGTAAACTTTGTGCATGGTATGCCTGAGCTGTTTGGGTGGGGTTCCCACTGATTTTCCAGCAGGGGTGGGGAACGTCCACCAATGGGCCCTTAAGGCCTGAGAAATCCTGTGGTTCGGCCCAGCCAAGGCATTAGGGGGAGGGTAATTAAGTATCTGACCAAACAGAGCAGGGTAATTTTTAAGTTGATAAATCTGTATGACCTGAGAATGGTATTATAAATATCCAAACGGCCCCTGGCATAAAGTTTTAGAGAAAGGAAGTGGAGGGGGAGAGAGAGATGGTGAAGAATGGAGATGGAGGGAGAGAAGGAAGATGGGTTTTCTTGTCCTGCTTCTTTATGCACTCACTGGCAGATTTTGTGTATGACCACACAGGGGACCAAACCTGCAGCCCTGGCATATAGGGATGATGATCTACCCAACGAGCTACCCAGCCAGGGCATGCCTAAGGTATTTCTGTAATTTTTAAAATTATAGGTGGCCCAGCTAGTGTGGCTGAGTGTCAACCTATGAACCAGTCAGGGCACATACCTGGATTGTGAGCTCAATCCCCAGTAGGGGGTGTGCAGGAGGCAGCCAATAAATGATTCTCATCATTGATGTTTCTCTCTCTCTCTCTCTCTCTCTCTCTCTCTCTCTCTAAAATCAATAAAAATATTTTTTTTAATTATAGGTGTTTTTAAATGCAATACCTAAGAGAAAGTCAATGCTTTGAGAAACAGTAGAATAAATATGTTGTTCTTTCTTACATAAATGGTAAGAACACATTCTTTTGACTACAGGAGATTTAAGTATCTATATCAGACATGCAGGAGGTAGCTATTCACTTCGATTGTAGAGAACAGGAAGTGTCTTCAGTCCCCTGAACAAAGCAATCAACAAACCAAGGAGACACCAAGAACTTACGATGTACCTATTTACAGCAAACCATCTCAACTTACCCTGAGATTCTAGTAGCCATATCCAATAAAATGCTTCTCCACTCTAACTGTTCAAATCTCCAAATCCGTGCTGTTCCATCTCTGCTACCACTTAAAAACCTTAAAATATACATAAGAGACCTCACATTCATATACATGCCACCAACAGCTACAGTTAAAATCAAAGCAAAAATAAATTTTCACACAGCTATCTTGACTACAGATCAATCTACAGGTGTTAAGTCAGAGACAAAGCTAAATCGAAAAAAAATCTGGATTGCTGGGATTTGCCTGGCTCTATGACATAAAGCGCATTTCAAACTCAATCAGTAGCTTGTCCAATAGACTGAGTTTTGCGAAGACAATAGCACCTGGAGAGGGGAAATAAAGGCCATGTGGGAAAATTAGTAGGAGCAAAACCTCCATTCTAAGCATCTTAACTCTAAACTCAAATTCATTCATGCTGGCAACTGTATAAAAATAATCTTTTAACACTTATTAAAAACTGCAGATTAGGCCAAAACTGGTTTGGCTCAGTGAAAAGAGTGTTGGCCTGTGGACTGAAGGGTCCCAGGTTCGATTCTGGCCAAGGGCATGTACCTTGGTTGCGGGCACATCCCCAGTGGGGTGTGTGCAGGAGGCAACTGGTTGATGTTTCTCTCTCATCGATGTTTCGAACTCTCTCTCCCTCTCCTTCCTCTCTGTAAAAAATCAACAAAATATATTTTTAAAAAAATTTAGCTGATGTAAGTAAGCTAAAGGAGACCTACATTTGGTCACAGGAGACAGCAGAAACTACAGTTTTAAAACTTACATTTCATGTGTTTCCCACTGCCCCAGATACTTTTCCTTCATACAGGGGTTGGCAAATGTAGGCTTAGAATTGTGAGTACAGGAAACAGAGCTAACACAGCTATTGTAATAATCAGCATAGCCTGCATATCTTCGCCATATGAACTGTAAACCTACTTTTGCCCACTTATGTATTTATTTACTAATACTTATTAGTAAATAAGAATCAATATACGAAGTGACACATTAGCTATACTAATACATAGCACAATACATATACCTAAAAATATACCCACAAATAAAAACACACCCACAAATAAAAACACACCCACAAATAAAAACACACTTACCGATCACCATTGTTACAAAATTGGATACTATCAACTTTATCCTAAATCAGGGCAAAAAAACAAACACGTGTCATCATCAGCATAGCTTATAATCAAACAAGAAGAACAAAACAGTTTTAAAGCTCAAAACACATTTGGTTTAAAGCAAGAGATTCGCACTTGTGCTGCTTAGCCTGTCATTCAAACATGAATTACACATTTAAGTACAAAGACTCTCTATGAATCTAACAGGACTACTGACACTCTCTTGTCTCAAAGACATGCAGTGAAATATCTGCATAAAAACTGACATCCGTATAAAGTCATAATATAAAGGTTTAAGCACCTGAAAACATGGATGAATATGATATTTTATAATGACTTATATGCAAAAAAAAAAATTAATCCTCTCTCCAAGGATTTTTGTTTGTTAATCCTCACTAGGTAGTATTTTTTTCCATTGACTCTTAAAGAGAGTGGAAGGGAGGGAGGGATGGAGAAAGAGAGACAGAGAGAAACATCAATGTGAGAGAGAGACCTCAACTGGTTGCCTCCCGCACACACCCTGACCAGGACCAGGGACTGAACTTGCAACCCTGGTGCGAGCCCTTGACTGAGAATCAAACCCAAGACCCTTTGCGGAGAGAGTCAACGCTCTATCCACTGAGAAACACCAGCCAGGGCCCAAGGAGTTTTTTTTTATTGCTTTTAGAGGCAGATAGGAGAAGGAAAGAGGGAGGAAGAGCAGAAGGGAGAGAAAGAGGGGAGCATCAATCAGTTGCCTCCCACACATGCCCAGACCAGGATCAAACTTACAACTAGGTGTGCACCCTGACTGGGAACTGAACCCGGCAATCCTTTTTGGTGCACATGACAATACTCCAACCAAGCCACCCAGCTGGGCTTTTTTTCTTTTAAAGTGACTTGAATATACGTTTATCGAATAAGCTCACAAAACTTAATTTAGGAGAAAACTTAATTTAGGACTACTAAAACCAATAATCCAGAATAGTGAGTTATCTATAATAAAAGCATAGCCAAATCCCATTTGGCTCAGTGGATAGAGCATTGGCCTGCAGACTGAAAGGTCCCAGGTTCAATTCCGATCAAGGGCATGTATCTTGGTTGCGGCACATCCGCAGTAGGGGGTGGGCAGGAGGCGGCTATCAATGTCTCTCTCTCATCTGTTTCTAACTCTCTATTCCTCTCTGTAAAAACATCAATAAAATATATTTTAAAAGTAATAATAATAAAAGCACAATATGCTAATTAGACCGGACAGCTGAACATCCTTCTGGACAAAGCCACAGTGGCTGGGAGGGCCAAGGACCAAGGACCAGGGGCAGGCAGCCGTCTGCAAAAGCTGAGGACACGCAGTGCCTTCCCTGACCAGCCAGCTGCTCCTGCAGAGGAGGCCAGACTGCAGCGGGGAGCGAGGCCTAAGCTGTCTCAGTAGGACATCCCCTGAGGGCTCCTGGACTGAGAGAGAGGGCAAGCCGGGCTGAGGGACACCCCACTCCCCAGTGCATGAATGTTCATTAGTAAAACAACATTCTGGTTTCATGAACTGGGTTAAAATAAATAAGCCCACTTGAACCTAACATACTCAAATCAGCTGTCATAATCAGGGTTCTGACTTAGTCCTGGCCAGTGGTTGGAGCATCAGCCCGCACACTGAAGGGCCTTATGTTTGATTTGCAGCCTAAGGCATGTACCGAGGTTGCAGGTTTGTTCCCCTGCCCCAGCTGGGGTGTGTGCTGGAGGCAAGCAATTGATGTGATTCTCTCATATCAATGTTTCTCTCCCTCCCTCTTTTCCTTCCTCCGTCTCTCTCTCTTTCTCCTCCTCTTCCTCTCTCCTTTCCTCCCCTCCTCTCTCTCTAAAAATCAATGGGAAAAAATATCCTCGGGTGAGGATATTTAAATACAATTCCTCCTACAATTAAGTTAAAATCTTAACCCAATGAACTCAATTTTTTAAAATATCCTTATCAATTTGTCAGCAATATTTGACTATATACTAATAGGAATATTACAAAATTAATCTACAGAATTTTAAAACATGAATACTTACAGTGTGGCTTTCAAGTTCTGCGATTTTTTCAGGTGCTTCAAAACCCAAAAAATACATTCTGATTACATGATCAGTACTACCAGTGGCTAAAAACATACCACCTGAAATAAAAATGTTAAAGTTTAAAAATCCAGTTTATAACAAATATCTGCACAAACCAAATTTCTATACTGAACTAAGCAAGATCTCTTATCCCAAAAGTTTATTTCAATAGATCCATTTTCCAATTCACTATATAAAGACACTTTAAAATGAATATAAGATTGTGAAATTAGGTTTATATTATGAAATATGTATTTGCTCTTCCTCCCCATTTATGGCACAGAGCTCCTAAAACCTTTGGAATTCCTTAAGTGACAAAAGTGATGAAGGTGTCTTGATAGTCTGAAACCCATTTCAACCACAACAGAGTTTATATTACCAACGTGACTTTTAGAAAGCAGCTGAGGAGGAGAGGAGGGCTGATTGCCAGGAGAACCAACTTTCAGCCCAAGCTCTGAACATTTTATTCAATTGTGTCTATATAAGGAAGCCTCCATAAAGACTCAAAAGGACAATCTCAGAGAGCTTACACGTTCAGGACAATCCTCAGTAGGTCAGAAGCACAAGTGAGCTGGGGAAAGGGAGAATCATGCAGGACTGAGCCCATAACCTGTGGCATCTCACTATTCTCTAGGTCAGAGGTGAGGAACACCTTTTTTCTTTTCTTTTCTATATATTTTATTGACTTTTTACAGAGAGGAAGGGAGAGGGATAGAGAGTTAGAAACATTGATGAGAGAGAGACATCAATCAGGCACCTCTTGCACGTCCCCTACGGGAGATGTGCCCACAACCAGGATACACGCCCTTGACCAGAATCAAACCCAGGACCTTTCAGTCCGCAGGCCGACGCTCTATCCACTGAGCCAAACCGGTTAGGACAGGACTTTAATTTTTAAAAGTTAATTCACTATGGAAATGTTCGGTATTGCCCCGTTTTACTAGTTGTGGCAAAGACCTTAAGTGCTGCTGCTCTAAACTATGTTTGGCAAAAGGGGCTCTGCTTTCTAGCCAACTTGACATACCTACACCTCGCTATGGAAGAGCTCAAATTCACTGGCTGAAATTTCAGACTTTTACAGGGAAACTGCCCTTGACCTCTCCTAAATGAAAGGTTAGCACACAAGTTCACTGTGGAAGAAGAGAAAATGGGGGAAAATTGCACCAAGATGTGTGGAAAACAAATTCAAACCACCAAGAATACGCCATTTAGCCTGTTCAAGGAAAATCCCAATTTTGGTGTATCATACACCTGGGGCACGTGACTCAGAAATCACTGAGCTTCCTCTTCTATCAGAGACTGATCACTACTCAACATCACAAAAAGGCGGAATGGGGGGTTAAAGACAAGAAGGCGATTAACGAAATGAACATCGAGGATTAAACCTAGAGAAATGAACAGTCGTTTACCATCGGCCTGATGAAGGCTCCTCGCCTAAGCGGGCATTCACTAAAAGCCAGAGTGACACGGAAAGACGGGCTTACCGACACTAAAAGAAGAGCAAAGCATCTGAACGCCCGGTCTGGGCTTTTCCGTAAACTTCAAGGGACGTGCACTGGAAGAGATGTTGTAAAATACGTTAGTTATTATACATGTTCACATGGTTTAATGTTTCCTTTAAGCTTACTCTAAATGTTATAATGTCATTTCTCACAGTGTACCAAGTATTTCCACGTACGCTATTATAGCCAGACGGGTGTTAGAAGTCTGTTCAGTCCCCTTCTTCACACTGATCCTACTACGCAGAAAGAGCAGGCCTACTCACCCCCTTTTGTCACTGAGGTGGCTGCAGCTAGAGTCTAAATGATCCCATCAGCAAGGCTGTAGCACAGAGCATACAACCACCAGGTATAGACCACCCAGCAAAAATGGAATGCAGTCCCACATATCACTTTACATGTTTTTAGAAGTCACACTAAAAGGAAAAAGAGCCCTGGCTGGCTTAACTCAGTGGACAGAGCCTGTGGACAGAAGGGACCCAAGTTTGATTATGGTCAAAGGCACATGCCTGGGTTGCAGGCTCAATCCCCAGTAGGGGGAATATAGGAGGCAGTTGATCAATGATTCTCTCTCATCAATGATGTTTCTCCCTCTCCCTTCCTCTCTGAAATCAATAAAAATATATATTTTTTAAAGTAAAAGGAAATATGCTGAAACCGGCTTGGCTCAGTGGATAGAGCATCAGTCTGCGGACTGAAAGGTCCCAGGTTCTATTCCGATCAAGGGTATGGTTGCAGGCACATCCCCAGTAGGGGGCGTGCAAGAGGCAGCTGATCGATGTCTCTCTCTCATCGATGTTTCTAACTCTATCCCTCTCCCTTCATCTCTGAAAAAAATCAATAAAATAAAAAATAAAATAACTTTATTTCATTTAACCCAATATATCTAATTTATCACAACATTAGTAACATTTTAATGAGAGCTTCAGATTCTTTCCTTCACATTCTTTGAAATCTTTCAGAGCATAATGAACACTTATAACACACCTCAATTTGAACATTTTCATTAAATACTATATTCAGTTTTCTTAAAACTTACAGCTGAAAAACTAAATTCACATAATCAAGTGGTTTGAAATATGCCTACAAGTTTTGTAATAACTAAATCAAGTATCAATATCTAAATCTAATTTATTTCAGTTCCTCAATTACACTAGTCATATCTGAAGTGCTTGATAGTCACATGTGGCCAATCTGTACTGTATTGGATCAGCACAGGTCCAAAATCCAGGGCTTCTGCTGAAATCGGTTTGACTCAGTGGATAGAGCATCGGCCTGTGGCCTGAAAGGTCCCAGGCTCGATTCCGGTCAAGAGCATGTATCTTGGTTGCAGGCATATCCCCAGTAGGGGGCATGCAGGAGCCAGCTGATCGATGTTTCTCTCTCATCAATGTTTCTAACTCTCTGTCCCTCTCCTTTCCTCTCTAAAAAATCAATAAAATGTTTGTTTTTTTAAATCCAGGCCTTCTGCTTCTTCAATGACCCTGCCTAAACTTCTATGTGTCTGATTATACATTGCTAATACTTTTCAAAATGTTTCACTTACATACTATCTCCTTTTTTTTCTTTCACAAAAATGTGCCCACTGACATAGAATAGTTAAGCTTGTCCTACATACCCAACTATTTAAATAGCAAATTGTAAACAGTAAGTAGTCAATATGGCACATATCGTGTAGGTAATAAAAATTAAGTTCAAAAGTAAAAAGCCAACTACAATCTATAATTTGTCTTTATAGCCAAACTTCATTAGACTACACCATCACAACACTAAAGAAGAATATGTTAATACTAATGACTAAAGTCGCTTACCTGAATTTCAGAGACTCTAAATCCCACTGCCAAAAACAAACCGTCCCATCAGCACCAGTAGAAACCATGTATCTCTGAGAGCCTTTGGCCATTGGGCTAAACTGAAAAACAGTAACACATACAAGTCACTTTCCTGAGTGGAAGTTTAAAGTTTTTCAAAAATTAACATCACCTGATCCCCTAGAATATAAGAAATCCAAAAATACAGGTGACACTATTCTGGTGAAAACATAAGCTATGAAAGAGTAAAAGTCTAGCTTGCCCTGGCTGGTGTTGGTAAGTGGTTAGAGCTGCAGCCTGTGCACTGAGGGGTTCAATTCCTGGTCAAGGACATGTACCTGGGTTGCAGGGTCAACCCTGGGCCAAAGCTGGGCACATGCAGGAGTCAGCTGACCAATGTGTCTCTCTCTCCCTGCCTTTCTCCCTCCCTCCCTTCCATTCTCTCTAAAAAATCAATGGAAAAAATACCTTCATGTGAGAATTAACAACAACAACAAAAAAGAGTTAAATTCTATTTCAAATTAACTTATAAACATAATGTGATCTCAGTAAGATTATTTTCAAAACTAATAAACAAGAAGTCAGAAAAACTTTACAAAGAATAAGACCTAGCCCTATCAATCTGAAAGCACATCACCAAGCCTCACTAATCAAAACTATGGGCCAAATTACATCAACAGAACGACCAGTAGAAAAAATATAAACTCCAAATTGGACCCTAATACAAGACTTAAGATAAAGATGCCAGCTCAAATCAGCTGGGCAAAAAATGAATCTCTGCATAAATGTAAAGGGACAAATGATAGAGGAAAAAAGCTAGATCTATCCTCCAGACTGTACACAAGATAAGTTTCAAGTGAATCACAATTTAAACATTTTTTAAAAGTCCATACACATAAAATAATAAAATGCAAAAATTATGCTGTAACTTTAGAATAGGTCTGAGATTTGTATTTAATAAAATATCAACTGTGCTACACAAACAAGCTAGAGAAAGAGTTTGATTTGGTCCAGAGATATCCAAGAAGGCTTAAAAGATGAAGAGGAAAACATAAAGAAAATAAACACATACTAGGCAAAGAAATAATATGAATGAAAGTATAAACTTGATGAGAATATGGTATATAACAGCAACTGAAAGACTTATATGACTAAAGTGTTCATTTTTGGAAGCGGTGATGAAATGAGTAGAGAATCTGGGCCCAATAACAGCAAAGTAAGAGCTGTAGTTATCAAATAAAACACTAACAGCAACAAAAAGATATGTCTGATGGCAATATATAATATTTATTGAAAGGAAGCAGGTAAAACAAAGAGCCAAGAACCAATCTAAACAATCCAATTGTCGAAACCGGTTTGGCTCAGTGGAAAGAGCGTCAGCCTGGGGACTGAAGGGTCCCAGGTTCGATTCCAGTCAAGGGCATGTACCAGTAAGGGGGATGCAAGGGGCAGCTGATGGAAGTTTCTCTCTCATCAATGTTTCTGGCTCTCTATCCCTCTCCCTTCCTCTCTGTGGAAAGTCAATAGGATATATTTTAAAATAAAAATAAACAATCCAATTAATCTAGGAACCTTAACCTCCACCTTTCCTTCCCCCAGAATGGGGAGGAAAGCCAGG
The DNA here is from genome assembly GCA_004026805.1 of Lasiurus borealis. Lineage (NCBI taxonomy): Eukaryota > Metazoa > Chordata > Mammalia > Chiroptera > Vespertilionidae > Lasiurus > Lasiurus borealis. Next base: position 7,280 of record PVJN01032640.1, on the reverse strand, counting down.
AAGGAAGAAATGCAACTTTCTGCCTCATGAGACATTCAAGACAAGGAGCTCAGCAAAGAGAGACCAGGACTGCCAGTAACAGAAAAGAGGAAAAATAGGTTTTAGTGATTTTTTAGACAATTCACATACTTATCATTATAACATCTCAGAGAGTATAGTTTATAATGTTTTGCTATTTTTATATACTTTGTAAGGGAGGCAGGATTTAACCTATAACTTCAAAGAAGCTTCTTCCAATCTCCATCTCATCAAGTATACAAAATGAAGGGTTTAAATTATGAAAGTAACTATTTAAACTTCAATTCTAGATTATGGACTAAAAATGAGTTTAAATATACTTTAGCAAATTTAATTAGCTTATCAAAAAATTTTTAAAATATATTTTTATTAATTTCAGAGAGGAAGGGAGAGGGGAGAGAGAGAAACATCAATGATGAGAATCATTGATTGGCTGCCTTCTGCACGCCCCCTACTGGGGATCGAGCTGGCAACCCCAAGTATGTGCCCTTGGCTAGAATCGAACCTGGGACTCTTCAGTCTACAGGCTGACGCTCCAACCATTGAGCCAAATCAGCTAGGGCAAAAACCACAAATTTTAAGGTATAAAAACTATTAACCTCTCACCAGTTTGTAATTGACTCATTTAGTTCAACCATAAACTGAAAGGAAGCAGTAAGTCATCCATTAAGCCTGCATTTAAATGAGCTCTAACCGCATTACATGTTTATTAAATCACCCTTCCAAGATTCATGTTAGTATGATTAATTATATTTTGTCTTGATTACTAAATTTAAAATAGATAATATAATTACTAAGCATTTTATTATTTCTTATCTCCAAAGTAAGAGTTTTAAAAGAAAAGGAGACAGCATACAAACATGCCCATGAACATGAGTTTACCTGTAAAGATGTAATTGACCCTGTGTGTCCTTGGAGCACAGCAACCGGGGCACAAGTTCTCAAGCACCACACTCTGATTATTTTATCGCAGCTCCCTGCAGCAATCATTGTATTCTCATAGTTTACTGCCATGTCGGAAATTTCCGCAGAATGACCTCTCAATGTGGATAATAGGCGGCCATTGTGTGTTGACCAAATCTTCACCAAACAATCATCTGAACCCTAAGGGAAAAGAATCCCAAAGTAAATGTTAATATGGAAGTCTTTCACATCATTTAAGAGAGTACCATTTACAAGTCCCTCAAGTTATCTATAATCCTCCTCTTTCCAACTGTAGAATTCTCTGTAGATTACAAGACTCATGCTGAGAAAATTTAGTTTTTTGTTCAAACTGAAGAATATCTACCTAAAGATATTGTGAAGCTTTTATTTATATGAATCAGATCACGTTATAAATACTATCTTCCCAAAATTCTCTGCCAAGTAGTAAGTCCAACTAGAAGTTCATGGCTCACCCAGCAAATGTTGCTCAGGGGTTAGAGTGTCGGCCTGCACACTGGAGGGTTTCAGGTTCAATTCCCAGTCAGGGTGTATGCCGGAAACACCTACCATGTCTCTCTCTCACATTGATGCTCTGTCTCTTTATCTCCTTCCCTCTTCTCTACATTCTACTCTCTCTAAAAATCCATGGAGCCCAGCCAGTCTGACTCAGTGGTTGAGTGAACCTCGAGATCCTGGTTCGCTTCCCAGGCAGAGCACAAGCCCAGGTTGTGGGCTCAATCCCCCGTAGAGGGCATAGAGTAGGCAGCTGATCAACAACTCCCTCTCATCATTGATGTTTCTATCTCTCCCTCTCCAAGTATTTTCAAAAATCAATGGATGAGGATTAAAAAATGGCTCACCTATTTCAATAACAATGGTTAAGTGTTAGTTTAGTTCACATCAAGCTGAATAACTTGATAAGTGTTAGGACAGATCTACATTTCACAGGCTAAAATACAAGAGGAAGTGTTCCCAAATAACTAAAAAATAATGGATGCCGAGACCGGTTTGGCTCAGTGGATAGTGTCAGCCTGCGGACTGAAGGGTCCCAGGTTCGATTCTAGTCAAGGGCATGGACCTTGGTTGCGGGCATGTCCCCAGTGTCAGGTGCAGGAGGCAGCTGATCGATGTCTCTCTCATCCATGTTTCTAACTCTCTATCCCTCTCGCTTCTTCTCTGTAGAAAATCAATAAAATATTAAAAAAATAAAAAAATAATAAATAAATAATGGAATAGCCCCCTCATTTTAAATAATCAAACAACAGTCTAAAACTTATAGTACCAGCCAACATCCAACCATTCCATAAATATCTGAGTATCTACTCTGAATCTCACAACTGAGAAAATTTGAACAAGAAGTCCATCCTAATTTTCCCTTAAAACATTAAAACTGTAAATTAAATTCCAAATAGTTATATATTATATTGTAATAATTATAAAATTTCAGTGTCTAAGTAATCAATTTCCCTGGATTGGTGAGTACTCAATGTGAATATGAATTATGAATCACCTGTAGAGAACTGGATATTGGTGGGAGGAATTTGGGGTTGATTTTGGTTGATACACATAGCAGAAATTAATCTGAGTAGATCTAGAACGGCTAAAAAGTATTAGGAAAGCATCCTTGACGATAATGCCCAAGAAACACTGCTTTAAGTCAACGTCTCACAACCACCACACAAGGCCGTGACTATCTGCATCTGAACCACCTGGGAAACTAAATAAAAATGCACTCAACCAAGAGGTTACTGGGGTTCAATTCAGTCAGGGTACATGCCCACGTTTCGGGTTTAATCCCCAAAAGGGTCGTGCAGGAAGCAGCTGATCGGTGTTTCTTTCTCATCAATGTTTCTAAAATCAATAAAAACATTTTTTTTTAGAAAGGCAAATTTGCCCAGCCAGCATGGCTCAGTGGCTGAGCATCGAGCTGTAAACCAGGAGGTCACAGTTCAATTTCCGGTCAGGACACATGCCTGAGTTGCGGGCTTGATCCCCAGTGTGAGGCGTATAGGAGACAGCCGATCAATGATTCTCTCCCATCATTGATCTTTCTATCTCTCCCTCTCCTTCTCCCTTCCTCTTTAAAATCAATAAAAACATATTTTTAAAGCATTCCTTTATTTATTTATTTGTTAATATATTTTATTGATTTGTTAGAGAGAGGAAGGAAGAGGGATAGAGAGTTAAACATCAATGGGAGAGAAACATCGATCAGCTGCCTCTTGCACACCTCCTACTGGGGATGTGCCCGCAACCAAGGTACATGCCCTTAACCAGAATTGAACCCGGGACCCTTCAGTCCGCAGGCCCACACTCTATCCACTGAGCCAAACCAGTTAGGGCAAAACATATTTTTTTTAAAAAGGAAAGGCAAATTTATGGGCCCACACTGGACCTAATGAGTCTAAATCCTGAGAATGGGAAACATGGGATGCATGTATTTTTTAAGACTTCTTAAAAGATTCTGGTAAACACCAAAGTGCTCCAGATGATAACAAATGGAGTTTAAAATGTTAACTCACTGTAAAGATTCTATGTCCTGTCCTATCAAATGCTACACAGTAAACAGCAGAGAGATGTCCAAGAATCCTTCTGTGCATTTTTATATGCTGGTACATGGTTCCTGGAAATGCTGTGCTAAAAGTGGAACACCCTGTGAGTTGTTTGCCTCGATGTATCTCCACTAGGAAATAAAAACAACAAAAATGGTTAAGGGGGGCGCCAGTATGTGAAAAGCTAAGAAGAACTCCAAAACAAAAAGCTACGTTCAAGAAACAAGGATACAAGTTTCTTTCCAGTTCTGTTCTACTACAATCGCTGGTAAGACTTTTTATTATAATAAATTTTTTTCATTAATTTTTATTATTTTTAACGATTATTTTAGAAAAACAAATGTAAGAATTGATCGTGGTTACTACTAAAACGACACACTACCAGTATTTCCTTCTACACTTCAGCACAGCAGTTACAAAACTGGTCAGGGAGTTACAAGAAGGTATGAGATCTGAGAGGCCGGCCGCACTTACCCAGACTCGGTGGGTAACCGTAATTCACAGGCATTTCGGGAGGTCTTCCTCTGTGAAGAGCAGCAAAGGCAGAGCCCTTCCACACTGTGTGCCTGCAGTCTTTAAAATGAATTTTAGACACACATAAAACCTTGAAAGTTAACCCCGAGACAAATTTTATAGAATACTTACGTATATTTTAATAAACTGTTTATTCAAAGTTTTACCAACTAATAATATACTTTAACAGAAAAGCCCTAGAAGTTTATTAGACTATTTCTGAGGGGGAGGGGGGGATTTAAGACATCTCAGATACAACAACAACTAACATTGTGTAGCACTTTACAATTTACAAAGTGCTTTCCACATACATTATCTCATGGAATCCTCACAACAACCCTGTGAGGTAGGTATTAATCGCCAATTTACAAGTGAGGTAACTGAGGCTCAAAGGTTCCAGGACCTTGAAAGAGATCCACTACGAATGATCAGCCAAGATGGGCCCCCAAAGCAGGTCTTTTGACTCCAAGTACCATTCAGTGCCAAATAAGTTTTTCTTTTTCAGTGCGGAATTATTCCATACAATATTAACAATAAAAAGTCTGCATCACAACTGATTCAACTCTCCAAAAATGGAAATTTTTGTAGGGAAATTTTTAAGTCTTTGATTGACATGAAAATCCTTGATTTAATTAATTAAGTGTTTAAATGTCATTGACCTTTAAAAATTAATGTTGGCCAATATTACCATGACTTTAATCTCCTCGGGAAAAAATTAAAATGGCTCTCCTCTTGTTTAAGGGCCATTGCTGATCTTCATACAAGAGCATGTATGTAGGATCGGTGAGTCTGAGCACTAATCCTAACATCCCATCCCCTTTGACCAGTGAGTATCCCAGAAAAATCTGCCCCTCTCCAGGAGGAAGCAGGACACAGCCTGTGCTGTGCTGGCAATGAGCCTCGTCACAACCGAAAGGCCGGGAAGGAAGGCCTCCTGCTAAACTAAACCTCCGCTGAGCCTCGGGTGCCCCAAACAAACAGGCATGTTGTGTTTTACATGAATGGGTTCATTACCACCGTCATGATCAAAGAGCAGTTACTAGGCATCCTCCGTGGCACTAGTACAAAACAGACAGAGAAATACAGTCCCTACCCTAGGGCAGCTTGCTGAAGTCTCTTCTAAGGTCTGCCAGCTCTAAAGCAGTGCTCGTCACAAAACGACATTGAGCTTGACACAAGTAAAGAAAACAGGCTACCCAGGCAACCACTATATAACCACCTAAAACAGAATAATTACAAGGTGAATAGGGACACAGAAGAAAGAAGAATATGAACAGTTTGCTGATTCCAGCCACGGAGTGGCACTGCCAGAGAGCACTAAGAAACAACTGAAGCTGACAAACCGGTCTGGCATGGAACCAAGAGGGACACTGGTTCTTTCTCAGTCAAGCTTTGTACTGGTGGTGCATCTAAAAGGCAGCAGCACGTGAGCAAAAGATCTTAAAATAATCACGGGGATGAACTTGATGTATGCTCAAGATCAGAAGAACCAACATTCTTGCCATTTGCAATTAAGCCATGTTGTATACATAGATCATATCACATACATGTACTTAAGTCTGAGTGATTTATACCAAGCTAACAGAGAAAGAACAGCAATTCCAACAGTTTGCTACCACATAACTTAGCAAAAAAATTAAGTTGGTGAAAAAAGAACCATGCAATTATACATTTTGGGTGCTTTTTTTCAAACTGCTACCAAATTTAGAAAATCACTTCCCCTTTATAGCAAAGGGCTTTCAAAGATCTAAATATCAAATGAAATACTTCTAGCATTTAAAGAGTTTATTAGACACATACAATTACATTCAATGAAGTTATAAGTGAGCTACAAAATGGAAAATTAAGAACTCACATTGATAAAACCTCAAACACATCTCTGAATAAATTCAAACTTTTTAGCTTAACATCTATACCTTCATTTTTTTGAATGCAGAATGACCCATTAAACACTTATGCAATAAAATTCAATGTCTATGCTAAATGCAGAGAATTTTATATTTATAGTCCACAGCATGGTATATGTTACATATCACCTTTCTTCCACAATGCTCACGTTACTTCACAATTATAATTACTAAGCTAGTAATACAAAGCAGAACACTTCTTCAAATTAAGGTACCTTTTGCTGTACGTAGCAAAGACTGCCTTCCTGCACCAAGTAAAGAAGTGACTCTTGAAATACTGGGTGGAATTTCTTTATCCAACATGGGACCGATGCGCTGGCAGATTTGCAACAGATGATCAGGAGCCACATGCTTATTGGACAAGACCTAAGTGGAGAGCAAGTTTTAAAAGTATTTTATAATAGTATCAAAAATATTAAATACTTAGAAAAAAGTCTGGCAAAACATGTGAAAAACAGGCACAATGAAAATGATAAAACATTACTAAAATAAAGAAGACTTAAAATAAACAGTAAATTGAAGTAAAGATTCAAAGCTATCCCAAACAAATCCAGGCATGTTTTTTGTAGAAACTGACAATTTCCATCTAAAATTCATATGCAACTGCAATGGCCTAGAAAGGCCAAAGCACCTTAAGAAAAAAAAAAGTTGAGTTAACAATATCTGACTTCATAGCATGTTACATAAAAGGATGACTGATTTTTGATAAAGGTTCAAAGGAAAAAAGATAATCTTTTGAACAAATGGTGCTGAAATAAATGGATATCGATTTATCAAAAATAATAACTTCGATCCAAAAATCGTACCATAAACAAAAATTATCTCACTGATTTAAAAGTATAATCTAAGCCGTAAAACTTATATGATAAAGCCCTGCAAAAAATCTTTACGATGTTAGATTAGGCAAATATTTCTAATGATACTAAAAGCACAATCCACAAAAACAAATTAATAAGTTGGACTTCATCAAAATGAACAACTTGTGTGTTTTTTCAAAAGGCACTTTTAAGAGAATGAAAAGACCACCCACAGACTAAAAGAATATATTTGCAAATCACTTATCTGAAAAGAACTTGCAAAATTCAGTAATTAAAAAAACAAACCTTATTTTTAAAAATGGGCAAAACATTTGAATGAACACTTCACCAAAGAAGATACACAGGTGGAGGAGCCAAGATGGCGGCATAGGTAAACACCTACACGGCTGCCTCGCACAACAATTTCGGAACTACAGCTGAAGGACAGAACAGACATCATCCAGAACCACAGGAAAGCTGGCTGAGTGGGGGTTCTGCAGCTGGAGGGAAAGAGAGGGGTTCACAGACACCCAGAGGAACTGCAAAAAGCTGAGGTACGGAGACGCGCG
>PVJN01032639.1:0-24032 GCA_004026805.1 Lasiurus borealis | reverse complement strand
GAGGGTCTAGCAGTTCAGAAAAGGGTGGAGGCTGCTTCGGGGGTGGGGGAGGGGGGCGTGCGTACCAGCAGCCTGCACACGCCCAGCCTGCACACGTCCAGCCTGCACACTGGGTGATTGTCGCCCGTCCCCGGTACCACCAGCAACCTCCGAGTTTCAGTCTGGAACGCTCCCAGCCTCCCACCCGGCACGCCGTACATGTGTCTGCACAAACCCGTCTCCTCCGCGTGGACACAGCTCAGGGACCTCCGACCCCATCACGGTCCAGCTAACCCTGGGGTTAGTTCTGGGCCAGGGCTGCCCACGGGCTGGCTTTCTGCGGGGGCCACTCCGGGCGCCCAGCCCGGATGCTCCTCAGCACTCCCCGATGCAGAAAGGAGCTCAGAGAGGGCGAGACACGTGCCCAAGGTCACAGAGCCAGCAGGGGGCAGGGCCAGGCTGGGCGGCCAGGCCGTCTGGCCCGCGTCCACACTTGTGACTGCGATGCGCTGCGATCAGGCAGCCTCTGCCAGCTGCTGCCTTGGCACCCGAGGAGCAGCCCAGCACAGGGCAGGGCCTTCCCAAGGTCGCACAGCCAGGAGCGCAGAGCCCGGGCCTGCTCGCCGCCGGCACGTGGGGAGGGAGTGGGCTACTGGAACACGGAGGCGAGTTTGTCCGGCAGAGTCTTCCCTGGCGGCTGTGCCCAGCACAGTGCTCGGGACACAGCCCCGGGAATGGGCTGGTTGGCCTGGAAGAGTGTTCACTCATCCGTTTATCCATTCCTCCTGTTAGGTACCAAGGTTTTGTTTTGTTTGTTTGTTTTTTTAACAAATAGTCATTTTATTTTATTTTTAATATATTTTATTGATTTCTTACAGAGAGGAAGGGAGAGGGGTAGAGAGTTAGAGACATCGATCAGCCGCCTCCTGCACGCCCCCAACTGGGGATGTGCTGGCAACCAGGATACATCCCCTCGATTGGAATCAAACCTGGGACCTTTCAGTCCGTAGGCCGATGCTCTATCCACTGAGCCGTTCTATCCACTGAGCCAAACCGGTTTCGGCCCAAGGTTTTTCATGTTGCCGAGCCCGAGGCCTGGCCCTGAGGGTAGGGAGATGAGCCAGGCGTGTCTTTTGCTCACAACCCAGGAACCTCTAGGACAGTGGTTCTCAACCTTCCCAAGGCCGCGACCCTTTAATACAGCTCCTCATGTGGTGGTGACCCCCAACCACACTTCATAACTGTAATTTTGCTATTTGTTATGAATTATAATGTAAATACCTGTGTTTTCCGATGGTCTTAGGCGACCCCTGTGAAAGTGTCATTCGACCCCCAAAGGGGTCTCAACCCACAGGTTGAGATCCACTGCTCTAGGAGGAGAGAACAGCCGAGATTTGGTCAGAGGGAGGAGGCTGAAAGGGTGCTCTGGAACTAGAGGAGCGGCTGATGCACTTGGGGAACCCCCAGAGATTCTGGGAGGGTGGGTTAGAGAGGGGAGGAGGCTCCCAGGATCTGACGCCATCAGGGCCAGTGGGTGGCGATGCACAGGAAGGCAGAGGGAAAGTACATGCAGGGAGTGAGCCACAGGCTGAGGGTCATCCACTTGAGAAAAGGACGCGGCAGCTGCCTTCCTGGGTCACAGCGGGAAGAGGAAGTGGGGCCCAGGGCCGGGCAGGGCGGAGGTCACAAGGCAGGAGCTGCCGGGGCAGAGCAGCACCCCGGCTCAGCTCAGGGTCGGGGTACATTCTGCCAGCGCTAGTCCCTCCGAGGCCGGAAGGGGAGAGGGAAGTGGACCCAGCCGCCAGCTGCTCTGACCTCATCTCCCGCCGCTCACTTCCTCACTCCCTTCCCACCGGCCTGGCTACGGGGTCTCCAAGGCGCCCGGGTCATCCCCACCTCTGGCCTTCCCACCCCTGTCTCCTCTGCCCCGTGTGGTCTCTCCTGAGGGCTGGGCGGGCTTCTTCTAATCACTCACCTCTTCAAAGGCCACTCCCTCTACCCTGCCCCCTGCCCCCCACCCCGCCCGTCCTACCTGTCCCCCTGCCCCCCACCCAGCCCGTCCCCATCCGTCTTCCCTGCCCCCAACATGGGCTGTGGCCACGTGCCTGCCTGCCATGGCAGGTCCCCTTGCTCAGCCTTCAGTGTCTGTCCCCTCCCGAGCATAAGCTCCAGAGGGACAGAGGCTGGGTTACCTTGCTCGCCCCCGAGCCCCCTGCTCCAAGCACAGCGTCTGGCACACAGCGGGCCCCACCCAGCCTGGCTCTGAGGCCTGCATGTGTGCCAGGCTCCGTCCTATGGGCAGGAACTCAATTAATTCTGATCCGGGATGAGGGGGCCGGACTGCAGGGTGGCAGGCAGGAGGAGGGAGACCCTTCACCACCTCCTTTGTCACCACGGCATTTGTCCCAGCCAGAGAGGACGCGGCCCAGGTTAGCGAGGTGGGTGGAGGTGTGAGAAGCAGTTGGATTCTGGGTCTTTCCTGAACATCGGCCGGACAGGATTTGCCGGACAGGATTTGCCAGGGCTGGTCCTTCAGGAAACCTGGCCGCATCCCCCAGGGCCCGATGCTCCTTGGTCCTGAGATGTTTCTCCGACTCCAACTGATCAGCTGATAGGCATGGGAAGAATTTGACTATTTTTTCTAGTTTCTGGGCGGGAGAGGGGCAGGAGTTGGGGATGAGCTTGGCTGGGGAGCAGTCGGTGGCTGGAGCTGGAACAGGAGGTGGGAGCAGCGCCTCTTTCTCCCCTTCCCATACCCCCCCCCCTCCTGGGGGCTCCTCCCTCTGACCTGTCCCGTGGGCTGGTTGGGCTTCCTCCCAACATGGCGGCTCAGCCCTGCAGAGGCCGGGGTCCCAGGACAACCCTGCAGCAGCCGCCACATGGCCTGTCGGGGACCCAGCTCAAAACCCCCAACATGGTGGCTGCAAGTTGGAGTCCGCCCGGGTTCGAGGAGAGGGAATCCGGGAGAGGCGCGTCTCGGGGAAGGAGCACCGGTGTCCTGCGGCAGGACGGCGTGGGCGGAGAAATGTGGCTGCGGCTCTTTCTGGGACGCGCCACCTGTCCCCATGGCAGGAGCCGACGCGCGTGCTGTCGCTGCAGATCGCGCAGCTCCTCACGCCCCCGTTTCCTCATTTGTAAGCGAGCGCAGCTCCCGGCTCTGCTCCCGGGTGGGGGCTGCAGGCAGGGACCCGCTCCGGCTCCGGGAGCTGGGGCCCCCGCTCCCCGCTTCCCGCAGGCCCAGCCCGGGAGGTCCCCTCCGCAGAGAAGTCGCAATCAGGTGGCTGTGCCTCCAGGGGTCCCCAGCTGCACCCCCTGCAAACGGCGCCTCGGCTGCCCCCCTCCTTTGGGGAGCACAGGCGTGTATGTCCCTGTGGCCATGAGTGTGTACAGGTGCGCTTGCGTGTGCACACCCAGGAACGCGTGTGCCGTGAGCACCTCTCTCTCCCAACCAAGCCACCAGGGGCCTGTGGCCACCAGCCAGCTGCTCCTTCGGGAAACCTGGCCGCATCCTCCGGGCCCGATGCTCCCCTGGTCCTGAGGCGTTTCTCCCAACGCCAGCCCTCGGTGCCCCCTCACCGTTCCCAGGCCAGGCCTGGCCCCGTCCCAGCCCCGGGCCCCTTCATCCTCCTGGCCCACCTCCCGGGACCCAGCAGCTGCCTGAGCGCCCCCCTCGGATGTGGGCGTGGGGTTCTGGAAAGTGCAACACCTCGGCCTCAGAAGGCAGGCCGGTGGCTGCAGGGGCGGGGAAGGGGTACAAGGGGACTCTTCGGGTGACCGAAAGGGAGTAGGTACGTCCTGATGGAGGTGGAGGTTACCCGTCTATGTGCACTGAGGTTGGACACCCCGGTGAAGAAAGCAGCAAGACCCGCCCAGGCCGTCCAAGCGCTGGTTGAGCACCTACTGTGTGCCCGGCGCTGTGCTAGGCACCGTGGACAAACTCGCCCTCCCTGGGGGCGGGGAGAGCCCGCAGACACTGTGACTACGACGGGAATGTGACTGGCAGGATGCTCTGCAGAGAGCCCGCAGCAGGAGGCGGGGGGGGGACCAGTTCACCCCAAGGTCTTCAGGCGACTGTTTCCACTCAGAGGTGTCTCTCTGAGGGGGGGTCCCCAGCAGCCCGAAGTGGGGCTCGGCCCTGGGAGAGGGGGCCCGATGCTTCCTGTCCCAGCGGGAGGAGGTGACAGTGGAGGAGACACACAGACACACCTGAGCTCCCAGTGTCGGGGTGAGGGGACTCCAGCCGGTGAACGGCCCAGGTCCCCGTGAACGCGGCCAGGAACGGAACGCACCCCCGGGCACCAGGGCACGCACACAGCGCCAGGCTCCGGTCCGAGCGCAAGTCCACACCTGTGTCTCTTTCACACCCGTTCGTTCTCTGGCTTCCGCACTCGCTGGGGCACGGCCTGCGGGCACACACGCACACACACGCACACGCACACAGAGGGGCACACATGCACGTGCACCGCCCGCCTCGCCCTGCTGCACCCGGTAGGAGCCAATGCTCACCGAGCACTTGCGCTGTGTCTCTGTCTCGCCAGCAGCCCTACGAGGCAGCACTCTCACGACCCCCTTTACACACGGGGAAAGAGGGGTGTCGAGGAGTGGTGGTGCCCACAGTCTGAGCCTGACAGTGGAGAGCCAGGGTCTGAAGCCAGGCTGCCCGGCTCGGGGTTCTGGGGTCTGTGGCTGTCCAGGGGCACCACCGTGTGTCGGGGATCCCCCCCTGTTTCAGGGGTTTCCCGCCACCCAGAGGCTCTGTGCCACACCGTGCACAGCACGTCTCCCACCCTGAGCGGGCAGTGGGTGGGCCTGCTGTCCGATTATAGAAGAGGAAGGTGATGGAGAAAGGGTGGCATGGATCTTGCTCAAGGTCATGCCAGGGTGGACAGCAGAACCAGGGCTAGACTCATGCCCCTGACGCTGGCCCGTCACCTCGCCCACCTTTCGGCAGCGTGGAGCCCCTGGTCCCTCCCAGGGCACGCCCCCCGCTGCACACCAGACCCTTCCTGTGTGCGGAGAAGCGGGGGTGGGCAGCCGGGCCACGGGCACTGGGCAGCTGGGAGCCTCCCCGAGGGGGCACGCTGCTCAGCCTGGTCCTGAGAGCCCGTGGGGGGAAGGATGAGTGAGTGAGTGATGGGCCAGGGGTCCTGGGTCCTGAAACCGCTCCTGGGACTGGCCCCTGGGAGGTGGGTGGAGGGAGGTGCTGGGCACAGCAGGTGGGCCTCGTTCCCGCCTGTGATTGGGGACGGGTTTGTCCCAGGCCCGGACAGGCACCAGGGAGGCCTGGGAAGCAGACTCTCCGCGGGAAGGCGGGCTATGTCCCCTGGGCACGCGTCTGAAGGTGAGGGGGCTGGCCCGGAGAGCTCGCTCCCAGCCCTCGCTCCGCTCAGTCCACGACGGGAGGCGGGCCGGCCAGGCATTGTTCTCCGGGTTAAAAATAAAGGCGGCTTGGCCGGGGCCCTGCTGGCAGAGGGGCGGAGGGGGCGGAGGGGGCGGCGGGCCCCGGGCCTGAAGGGCATCTGGCTGCAGAAGGAGGGAGGCCTCACCCGGCGGCACCACCGGCAGAGCGGGGAGCGTGGGGGGTCCCCCAGAATCACCGGCACCCCCGCTTGTCCTGCCGCGGGGGGCAGAGGCTGAGGGTGGGTGTCTGGGTGCAGGCTGCCTCGGTCGCCTCTCCTCACTGCGGCCACTCCAGGCTGCCCCTAACCCTCACCAGAAGCTTCCAGCAACTTGGGGGCCACAAGCTCCCCCCACCTCCTATTTCCCCCACCAGCTGCTAATGATAACAGTAATAGCTATGTGCCCACAGCTCCGGCGTGGAAGGCGCTGCTATTATTACATTAGACACATGAGAAAATCAAGGCTCAGAGTGGCTTAGTAACTTGCCTCAGGCCACACAGCTGGTCAGTGGAGGAGCCAGGCTCAAACCAGGTCTCTCTGACTCCTGAGAGAGGGTCCTAATCAGGTGTCCCTGCCCCTCCTCAGCCCAGCGCTCCCCCTCCCCAGCTCCTGTCCCAGGCGCCCCCCACAAGGATAGCAGAAAGAAGAAGCTTCCCCCAAGTGGTCAGGGAGGGGAAACTGAGTGGGAGTGGGAAGAGGAGGGGGAACAGCCAGTCCTGGGTGCATGTGTGTGTGGGGGGGGGAGGGAGGGGGGAGGAAGGAGGGTGTTGCTTCATTAAACCATTGAGATGGGATTTGAACCTGGATCAGCCAGAGCTCCTTTCCTTACCCCCGTGTCTGGAGGGTTCTCAGGCATCTGCAACCTAGAGCACCAGCTCCCCTCCCCCAACAGGGTTCTAGCGTAAACCCGGAGGCACCGTGGGTGTGGGCAGCGGGAGGGAGAGTGATGGGGAGCCCTGTTGCTAGGGAACTGGCTCCCCCATTTCTGGAAGGATGGGAAGCAGAGAGAGCAAGGCGGTAGTCAGGGCAGCTCTGATATCCGGTGTCCCCCACCTGAGAGAGGCTGGCAGGCCGTACCCCCACACACACACCCCGCCCCAGTGGCTCATGGCTGCCAGCCTCCCCATTCCAGACAAGATCTGGTGATCCCCCATCCGCCCCCGAGGCCTCTGCCAAGGCTGGCACACTGGTGCTGGCACCGGAAAGCGACATTCCAGAGGCCCCCCGCAACTCCCTGCCAACCCCAGATTCTTGGCAGAACAGGAGAGCAGGGGCTTCTGGGAGATGCACAGGGCAGGGGCATGGGCGTGAGGGTGGTGGTTGCAGAGGGTTGTGGGAGGGGCCGGAGTCAGGACACCGGTCCACAGGATGTGGGCGGAGCCTGGCCAGAGAGAGGGCAGACCCCAACGGGTCCCCCAGAGACTGAGCATCTCCTGCTGCTCATGGACACCCCAACAGGAGCCTGGGCACTGCCGCCTGAAGAGTGGGGGACTGGGCTGAGAGCAGTGTTGGGACATGGTGTCCTAGAAAAGACACATCCTCTTCAGGTGCAAAGCCGCTCTTACTACCTACTGACAAAGGTTCTCCAGGCCAAGCTCCGCCTCCTGTGTGACCTTGGGCAAGACACATGTCCTCTCTGGGCCTCAGAGACTCAGGAGAGGACTGAAGCGGGTCAATCTTTTTTTTTTTTTTTAATTGATTTTTCACAGAGAGGAAGGCAAAGGGATAGAAAGTCAGAAACATCGATGAGAGAGAGACATGGATCAGCCGCCTCCTGCATGCCCCCTACTGGGGATGCGCCCACAACCAATGCACATGCCCCCGACTGGAATCAAACCCGGGACCCCCCAGTCCCCAGACCGACGCTCTATCCACTGACCCAAACTGGTCTCTGCTGATTAGAGAATCTTTGATTGCTGCCTCCTGCACGCCCCACACCGGGGATCAAACCCACAACCCGGGCACGTGCCCTGATGGGGAATGGAACCGTGAGCTCCGGGTTCCCAGGTCGATGCTCAACCACTGAGCCGGCCGTGTTGATTGTCCCAGGTGTAAGATCTGGTCTCCCTGGAGTCACATTTCCACGCAGCAGACAACAGCTCTTTTATTTTAAAATATATTTTATTGATTTTTTACAGAGAGGAAGGGAGAGGGATAGAAAGTCAGAAACATCGATGAGCGAGAGACATCGATCAGCCGCCTCCTGCACGCCCCACACTGGAGATGTGCCCGCAAGCAAGGTACATGCCCCGACCGGAATCCAACCTGGGACCTTTCAGTCCGCAGGCCGACGCTCTATCCACTGAGCCACACCGGTCTCGGTCTACAGCTCCTTTTAAATGGGCACGTGGGCACTGGCCCCCCGGCTCCCTGCCCCGGGGGAGGGTCCCCCCTCACAGGGCATGCTGCGTCCGGAGCCCTGGCCCCTGGGAGCGCCGTCCCAGACTCCCCACTGCCCCCGGCAGACAAGTCTCCACTCTCCTTGACCCTCCTCTGCCGGGACGGCTCGGCCGCACCCAGACCTTGGAATAGTTCTGCTCATCTCAGGCGCAGCTCAAATGTCACCTCTCAGAGGCCTTCCCTGACCTTCCCTGGACCGGTCCCTCCCTGTCCTCCCCACCCCCCCGCCTCCGCCCCGGGTTCTGAGATCCCTCTGATCCATTTCCTTCAAAACATTTGTCACAACTGAAACGATTGTGGTCACTTATTGTTTCCTCGCTCATTGTCCTTCCTCTGGACGGTCCACGCAGAGGACGCGCGGGCTCTGTCCCAGCGCTGGCCGGCACGCAGCAGGCCCTCAGCGGGTCCTCGTCAAACCGCTGCCTGGGAGGCTCCGTGACTTTCCCAGCCTGCCCAGGCCCCTGGCTCTCCGGCGTGTGCTTTTTCCACGGGGATTTGATGCTCCCTCCCCCCGCCACCCCCCTCCCCCGTGGCCGCTCCTACCCAGGCTGGTGGCAACGTTCTCGGGGACTCAGCTGTGGGCCCAGCAGCCGAGGATCTGGCAGGGCAGGGAGGGAGGGAGTAAGGGAGGGAAGATCCTTGACCCCAGTCCCCTTACATTGTCAGTTCCCCAAGAGCAGGGGGGCAGGCAGCCTTGGAGCTGGAAACCCCCTGGGCCCGGCCGGCTGGGGTGTGATTCCGGGGTGACCTCATTGCCTTGAACGGAGGGCAGCAGGGGCAGGAAGTGGAGGACGAATCAGAGGAGCTATATTTAGAGCGTCAGATTCAGCTCGGCTCATTGTTGTGAGGGGCCAGAGGGCAGAGCGCCCATTGAATGGCTGGGTCTGAGCCATGCCACGCTGTCTGGGCACGGCGGGGCTGGGGGCAGTGTGGGAGGGGTGGCCCCTTCCTGCCTGCCCAGGGAGAACCCAGGCCGAGGGTCATCAGGGTGGAGCTGGGGGCGGGGGGGCGGTGCAGGCCCTGGGGAGCTGCCCTTGGGATTAAGGCTGAAGGTGGAGGGAGGATACCTCCCGGGCGAGGAGGGAGGGAGGGTCATAGCTACTCAGCAGCCGTGACGCCCGTTAGCCCTCTCTACGCTGCCATTTTATAGGCCACGCGCCCGAGACTCAGGCGCAGGGAGCTGGTCGCTGAAGGCCACATGACGCGTCCTGACTCCCAGCCCGAGTCCCCCCCACCCCCCCAATCAGCTGTGCCCCTGGCCCGCCGCCCTCCCACCAGGCCGGCAGCCCTGGGTGACACAGGAGAGGGTGGCTTGCCTGCAGGGGCTTTGAGAACCTGTCGCTATGGCAACCCAGGGTCCAGGCCTGCCCTGCTCGGGAGAGAAGCCTGCGCTGAGATTTCCGTGGGTGAGCAGGCCGAGGCCCCTGCCCGCCAGAGCCTGGGGCTGGGCCAGGAGCCGGCCTCGCCGCCTGGGCTGGTCCCGAGGGCCAGGCCAGTGATCCTCGAGGGTGTCCTGTTTCTGCATCCTCACCTCCTGCCGCGTAGGGAGCTCAAGAAGGGTGAGGACTGTCCCCAATTCCGGGCCACCCTGGTGTGGGGAGGCTCAGTGTCCAGGAACCTCAGGCGGCTGCCCACGCCCCCACCTTCCACCCTGCAAGTCCCCTGGACGCCCCGGGAATGCTGGGGGCCGGCTGCCTTGAAAACGGGGGGAGAGGAGGGGACCAGAAGTTCCAACAGACCTGCTCTTCCTACTGACTGGTGACGGGCACAGGGCGAGGAGGGTCAGTGATGCGGGGGCGTGGCCCTGCCCTCCGACCTCCTCCCAGCTCGGGGAGGGCCTTGAGGAGGCAGCCACCCCCTCCCCACCCCCAGCCCCGGACACGTGAGTAACCGAGGGTCAGAGCTGGGAAGAGGCTGGTCTGAGACCGTCCGTGGGCAGCCGCTGCCCCTGTCCTCCCTCCGGGGCCTGCCGGCTGCGGGTCCCGGGCGCAGCCCCGGTCTGGCCCCGCCGCCCCGCTGCCTTGCCCCGTGGCTCTCGGCCGGAGGCTGTCCACGGCTCCTCTTGATTTCACATCATGACTCATGTTATCATGTTCTCAGGAGCTGAGTAACCACCTGAGTTATTTATACCCTGGCTTCCTTCCCTCCACCCAGAAGCGGGCAAGGAGGCTGGGCTGGGGGTGGGGAGGGACGCTGGGAGGGGGATGTGGACTGGGAGAAGGCAGCTGAGCACCCCCCCCACCCCCCGTCTGCCCTCCCCTGGGGTACCACCCCCGTAAGGCACCCAAAAATAACCGTGGCTCTCAGCACAACAGGATGGGCCTGGATCCGTGGCATCGATATATAGGTACTCGGATGGTTTGGGGAGGGGGGAATTCCTTTCCCGAACGAGTCACCCGTCTGGAAAAATAAAGAAGGAAAAAACTGAAAATTTTTTCCTTCCATCAAAACAGGAAGGAGCTGGGGGCGGTGGGAGGGTGCACGGGGAGATGCCGGGTGGAGGCCGAGATGCATCCTCTGCCCTGGGGTGGTCTTTGGGGAAGGCAAGCCCCCAGGGGACCGGCATTGGAGGAGGCAGGGGGACCCTCTGGCCCCGGGCAGGCCCTGGGTGACCCCTGTGAACCGGCCCCCATTCCCCGGGTTCGCTCTTTTCCGCCCAGGCCCGTGTGCATTCACGGACACACACGGATGCCCGCATCCCCCCAGTCCCCATGCCACACAGACTGGCTCGCCCAGCCCTGCGTGCCCCCCCGGTCCCCCACACCCCTCAGAGAAAAGGTCTCCCTTTGGGTGGGCGGGGTTTGGGGGCGCTGCCTGTTTCCCGCTGCCCTGAGCATCGACCTGGGAGTCTGGTGCCTTCAGTTCAAACATGGCTTTGCCCCCACGCCACCCAGCAGGTGACCTCGGGGAAGCCTCTTTCTCTCTCTGCGCCTCCGTTTTCCCATCTGGAATAAGGGTACGGTCACTCCCTCTGCGGCCAACCACGGGACTGCCCGGTCCACGCGAGGGGAGCTGGACCGCAGCTCCTGTTCGCCGCGCTCTCTCTGGGCCAGGCACCGACACTCGGTCACCCCGGAGATCAGCCCGTCACCAGATGTGAGCGGTTCCAGAATTCTCCTCTCCTGCCCAGAGGACAGGGACTCCCCCAGGGTCACACCGCTGGCACGTGGTGGAGGCTGCTGGGAAACTCAGGCTCCTCCCACTGTCCCCCCCCAGCCCCCCTCAGAGGCCCACAGAGAAGGAAGAAAGGGAGGGAGGGAGGAAGAAGTGAGGAGACGGGGCCCAGTTTCCTGGGGCCTGGTGTGCCCACCTGGGACCATCCGTGACAACACCTGTGGCTTCAGCAGGGAGGTGCCCCAGTAGCCAGGGGGTGGGGGGGACACATCTTCACCCGAGAAGCGGAGCGCCCACTGCGGTGGGAGCTGCTCTGGGGGCGGTTACCCACCCCGCCCGCTGTTTGCTGACTGACTTTCATAGGCACCGCCCAGGGGTGTCTGTCCTTGTCTCGGTCTTCCTGTCCGTCTCCCACCTGCTGCCTCACCTCCGCAGAGAGGCGAGGGCAATGCAACTGAGACCTGATCCTGCGTGGGGACCGCCCCTGCAGGGCACGCCTGCGCCCCCTCCCCACCGTCGGGAGGGGCTGGGATCCCATTCTGCAGATGAGCGCCCTGAGGTCTCGGACTTGCTCCTCCACGCCCAGCGCTGGGCAGGCCCGGGATGACTATTCCCGGAGGGGTAGCTCTGACGCCCGTGGCTCTGGTTCCGTCTGCCTCGGCCACCTCCCGCTCCTGTGGACTAGGGAAGTCCGAGGACCTCTCCAGGACTCAGTTTTCCTTCCTGTAAAATGGGGGTGCTATCCTCGCTCTGCCTGGATTGCCAGGTGGTTCGGGGACTCGTGCATTAGTTGGAGCCACATGAAATCACGGGCACTCGAGACCCGCCCTCCGGGTCAGTGCTTCTCTGCGGTGCACGAGTCTCCAGGGACCTGGTTAACACGCAGGTTCCGCTCAGCAGGGGCGAGGCAGGCCTGGCCCTGGGCACTCCTGACCAGCGCCCGGGGGAGCGGCTGCTGTCAACGGGCCACACTCTCAGGAGCAACAGTGTGGACCTAGCCTACGTGCTGGGCTGTGCCAGGCACGGAACTGGCGCCCGTATGCCCATCCTCACACCGGTCTGTATGGCACCCCTGCAAGGCAAATGCGGCCACCCCCAGTTTTCAGATGGGGAAGCGGAGGCCCAGAGAGGTCAGTGCCCCACCCAAGGACACACAGCCAGAATGGCATGCCGGGGTCTCGAAGCCAGGCCTGCGGGGTTCGCAGGGTCCTTGTCCATGAATCCAAACCTCTGCACAGGCTCCTGGCCGCTGCCCGTGGGAACGAGGATGTGCCCAGGCCACGAGAGCATCTTCGAGTGGCCTCCAGGCAGTGGTGGGAAGTGGCAACGTACTCCTTCGGGGAGCGCGCCCCAGGCCTGGTGAGGAAGTGGGGAGCCTGGGCTGGAGAGGAACATGAAGGCCGCTCCGGGAACAGCACAAGTAAAGGTGTGTTTTGGGGTAACAACCAGCCACCCGCTATTCCTCGAGAACCCCAGCCTCGCCCCGACCACCCCTTCTCTCTTTCCCTCCATCTTTGAGTCCCTGCCCAGGGGCCCTTCCCCCCACGGAGGAGGGCCAGGGTCCCTGGAGTTGGCAGGACGGTCACTACCCCATTTCTGTCCCTCACGCACTCTGTGACCTTGGACAAGTCACGGGATGTCTCTGAACCTCAGGGTCCCCTCCGAACGCCCTGGCTTGTGCCGTGGGGACAGGGGTTTGAGCGTCACTGCTGTGCCAGAGCTTCTCCCAGACGGAGCTTCCTCACGGTGGAGGGAGGAGGTGGACATGGGGCAGGAGGAGGACGAGGGCAGGAGTGTCTGCAAGTGGACAGGCCACCGCACCTTCCGCCTCGAGGGCTCCCCGTCGGCATCAGCCTGCCTTGTGGCTCCTGCGACTGCAGCGAGAGGCTCCCTCAGCCAGGGGCTCAGCCTAACGCCCCCACCCCCACCCCCAGGGCCCTCCCCAGACAAGGCGGAGCTCGGCCAAAGAATGAACGTGGGCACGTGCCCTGTGTGTTCAGCTTTGCCCGGCCTGGGAGAAGGACAGAGGTGTCCAGAGGGTGATGCTAGCACCAGCCTGCCCAGGTTCCAACCCCAGCTCCGCCCTCACTCATCCTTGACCTTGCAAAGCTGCTCCAGACCTGGGTTCCCGCCATCTGTAAAATGGGTGGTCAGAGCTTCTCTTTCTCATAGGCACGTTGTGATGCTTCACCGAGTTAATACACTCGAAGGGCTTGGAGCGAGCCGCCGACACCGGGAGCGCCACACAGACATTCGCTCTTCCGGCTCCTGAGGAAGAGCCGGAGGCCTTTCCCGGGGTGGGCTCCCCATCTTTTGGACAGGCCCGCCTGCTTCCTGGAAAGCCGACCAGGGTCTGTGCTGTCCTAGTCAGAATGCCCCCCCCCCTCAGCCCTCAACCTGGGGGGCTGCTGCTCCCTGCCTGCCCTCTCTCACCTGCCCCATTCCTTCCGGAACCCCGAATCAGACCCTCAGTCATGGCAGCAAGGACCCAGGCCCCCCGCCCAGCTGCCCTTCTAGGGGCCTGCGATGGCTGCTTGCCCTTGGGTGATGGGCAGGTTCTGGGGACCCCCCGCCTCCAGTCCTGCACCGCCTCCTCCATCGAGCTCCTTTATTGACTTTTCTGGGTGCAAATTGACGGGAAAAGTTGAGCAGCTCTGCCCTGGCTGGTGTGGATCAATAGTTGGATCATCATCAGCCTGTGCACCAAAGGGTCTCAGGTTCGATTCCCGGTCAAGGGCATGTGCCTAGGTTGCAGGTTCAATCCCCAGCCCTGGCTTGGGGTGTGTGCAGAAGGCTACCAATGGATGTATGTGTCTGTCACGTCAGTATTTCTCTCCCTCTTTCTTCCCGTCCCTCCCTCTTTTACTCTCTCTCTAAAAAAAAACATATTATTTTTTGGAAAAAATATCCTCAAGGACAGGAGGATATATATTTTTTAAAATATATTTTATTGATTTTTTACAGAGAGGAAGGGAGAGAGATAGAGTTAAAAACATCTATGAGAGAAAGACATCGATCAGCCGCCTTCTGAACACCCCCTACTGGGGATGTGCCCGCAACCAGGATACATGCCCTTGACCAGAATCGAACCTGGAACCTTTCAGTCCGCAGGCTGACGCTCTATCCACTGAGCCAAACTGGTCTCGGCAGGAGGATATTTTTAACAAGAAAAGACAGCTCTAAGGCCACACGGGGCGGTTATCACGGAACAGGGAGATGGTGAAAGTGCGGGCTTTGACCCCACGGTCCTGGATTTAAATCTTGGCATCGCCACCTCCTTGCTGGGTGGCGCTGGGCAAGTAGAACCCTCCTCCGAGCCTCGGTGCCCCGCCCTCCGGTGTGAACACCGTGAGAGCCCCCTCCCTCCGGGAGGGGTGAGAACTTGGCCAGCCACGGGCCACTGTCGTCAGAAGGGGAATCTCCACGTGCCTCGCTCGCTGAGGTTAGTCCGGGTGAAACACTGGGCCAGCGTGACGCTTGGTGAGTGGGCTGTCTGTCACCTTATCCCGGGGCTCAGCAGGTGACAGCAAAGGGTGCAGCAGGCAGGCGCTCTCTCACAAGATCCCGGTGGGGTCCTCTCCCCTCCCCCGGGGGGCTAGGCCCCATTTCCAGCCGGCTGCCAGGACAGGTAGCTCTGAGCCGACCCGACCAAACATCCTCTTCCTTGTCTGGAGACGGAGCAGCTAAAAATGTCCTGCTCGGCTGAGGAAAACAAACACGGCGCTTCCCCTGCCTTTGTACTCGGCCACCAGGCCAAGGCCACCGGGCAGCGAGGTGGGCCTGGGGCTCAGTCTGTCTGTCTGTCTGCCTGCCTGCCTTCCTGGGGTCTCCCCTGTCTCCCCGGTACTCACAGCCACCGTGGCCAGAGCCTCCCAGGGTGGGGGTTCATGGTGAGGGCACCCCCACCCCAGGGATGTGTCCTGGCTTCCCCAGCCTTGGGGGTCCCGGCCTAGCGCTGTCTCTGGGGTTCGTGCTGTGTGTGTGTGTGTGTGTGTGTGTGTGTGTGTGTGTGTAGTGCACACACATGCATGCAGCATGGAGTAATGATAACTAGCACTTATGGACCGCTCACTCCTGCTTCCAGCACTCAGGATGCGGTAACTCATGTGGCTCCACGCGGTAACCGCCACTGTTACCCAAACTTAAAGACAAGGCTCAGAACGATGAAATACTTTTTCTTTTTTTAATATGCTTTATTGATTTTTCACAGAGAGGAAGGGAGAGGGATAGAGAGTCAGAAACATCAATGAGAGAGAGACATCTATCAGCCGCCTCCCGCATACCCCCCACTGGGGATGTGCCCGCAACCAAGGTACATGCCCTTGACCGGAACCGAACCTGGGATCCTTCAGTCTGCAGGCCGATGCTCTTTCTACTGAGCCAAACTGGCAAGGGCAAGATGGAGTACCTTGCCAGGCAGTCTTTGACGGGAAACCTGGTCCCATTCCCCCTCTCGGAGCCTCAGTTTCCCCATCTGTGAAATGAGCACGTCCGAAGTCATGCCTCGCTCGCTGGCGCCTGTGAGGGTGAAGCCGGGCGAAGCTGTGTGGACCGGGAGGCGGGGACAGGGTCACGGGGCGCGTGGAGGGGCAGAGTGCGCCCCGTGGCACGGAGAACGAGCTTTGCCATCACCGAGCCTGGGGCTGGGGTCTCGGGCTCTTTGAGGCGTGGCCCTGGCTGGCCCCAACTTGGAGCTCCACGCCCTTCTCCATCAAGCCAGGAACAGCACACCTGCCTGGCCTGGGTGCCGCCAGGGTTCCCCCGGCAGAAGGGGGGTACCTGGTACACAGCATTCCCAGCCTCTGGACTTGAGCCTGCCCTTGGCATTGAAGCCAACTCCTCCCTCCGCCCTGGGTCCCCACCCTGGGGGTGTGAGGGGATTTTTAACGGAGGGGCGTGTGCATGGATTGCACTCAACACCCAGCACCTGACTGAGGGCTGTGGCCACTCGACTTTCCGGCCTTGGTTCAGACCTGTCAGGGGATTGGAGGGATGAGAGTTAGGGGGATGTGACCCCACCACCCCACAGAGCCCCGCTCCCAGCCCCGCTGGAAGTCTGATTCCTCAGTGGCCCCACTGCCTCTGAGGTGTCCTTTGCTTCCGACTTCAGAGGCTCAGGCCCCTCCCCCCCTCTCTCCACCCCTCAGGCAAGTATGACATCTTCGCAGCAACAGGCCAGGACTCAGAGAGAGAAGCGGGTCAGAGGCTTACTCATTTATTCATCCTCTGAGGCATGATTACGGCAGCCACTGTGTGCGAGGAGCTGCAACAGGCTTTGCTCGCCTGGCGTTCAGTCCAGTGCTAGACCTCTACCCGGGCAAGGACAGTGCCATGCGAACCCAGAGCAAGCCATAGGCTGGGGTGGGGGGCTTCCTGGAGGAGGTGCAGACTACGCTGAGACGGACAGGGCTGTGAGGGGCGGTGTTCTTTAGAGAAGTGCACGTGTGGAAAGACCCACACATTGACTTGGCGTCTGAGAGGAGAGGGTACAGGAAAGGGGTTCGCCTTAGCACACATGTCCCTGCTCCTCTGTGGTCCCTGTTGTGTCACTTCCAACCAGCGCGGAGACCCCTGGATTGTGATGATTTGTGTCTGTCTCACTCAGGAGCCTTCAGGGCCCAGATGCCAGGACAGACTGTCCTTCCTCATGCCATTTCCCATCGCTCCCTGCACACAGTAGGTGCTCAGGGATGCCGTGCCCAGCAGTCCCCCGCTTTTTGCATTTCCCCGGAGGCTGAGCTGGGTGCACCCTCCTTGGTGTGCCTACGGCGTTTTGTACGCGAGAGTTCAGGCTGCGACAGCACTTTTCCGTGGGCCTAGCACTTTTCCATACATCAAAGTGCTGGATGCTTACACAAGCCCTGTGCAAAGTGTCATTACTGCCATCATTGTCCCCTGCCAGGAGGCAGCACATCATTGTGGTCTTGGTATCTGGGTTCTGCATGCAGCTGGGTGACCCTGAACAAGTTGCTTCACCTCTCTGTGCTTCCATGTCTCCATCTGTCAGGTCAGAGTAACATGTCTCACAGGAGCACTGAGAGGCTGCACGCGGAGTAAGAACTACCTACCACATGGTCACCTCCATAATAATGGTAGTGCCCGGCTGGTGTGGCTCAGTGGTTGAGCGTCAACCTCCGAACCAGGAGGTCACGATTTTGATTCCCAGTCAGGGCACAGGCCTGGGTTGTGGGCTCGATTCCCAGTGTGGGGCGTGCAGGAGGCAGCTGATTCCTGATTCTCTTAGCATTGATGTTTCTCTCCCTCTCCCTTCCTCTATGAAATCAATAAAAATATATTTTAAAAATATTAATAATGGCAGCTATTATCATCCCATTACAGATAAAGACAGAGGAGGTCAAGGTCAAAATCACCTAGCTGTCCAGTGGACCCGTTTCATCTCTTAAAGCCTTTAAACTTCAAACCTTGAGTTTTGGGGTTATCTTCCCCGAGCCCCCATTTCCCTGGTCACTCTGTCTCCTATTTTCTCTCTTTATGCATCTGTCTATCCTCTGGGCGGGGCTCCTCCGGGGCTCAGCTCTGAGCCGGGAACACACCTGGCCACCAGGAAACGCTGGGAAGACACACTCTGTGCGCCAGGCAGCCGCCCTGTGTGGGTTACCGTGTCTGAGCCTCGAGACCTCTCTCTGCGTGGCCATCTGCAAAGAGGCCCCTCCCCCCTGAGAAGTCCTCTGCGCAGGTGACCAGCTCAGGCCACGGAGGAGATGTATGAAGAGAAGACGGTGTGTTTGCCTCGGTGATGGAGGGGGTGTATGTGAGTGAGGGGCAGGCTGCCATTGTTTGGGTAGAGAGGCCGGGGGAGAGACACCACACGGGGACCGGGTAAAGGATCCTCAATCCAGGAGCCGGGTGAGGCAGCGGGCTGGGTGCTGGGCGCGGCGGGGGTGCGTGTGACCGTGTGACTGTGACCGTGTGACTGCTGAAGACAGGGCCGCAGCACCTCCCAGAGCTGAGGGTGGGAGGTGCTGGCTGTGTGGGTGCCGCTGCGGGCGGTGGGCCCTGCGCCTCAGAGCTGGGGGCTGCGGGCGGTAGTAAACATCATCAGGGTGACTAGGAGGCTGCAGGCTTGTGGGAGTTTGTGTGACTCTGCAGTTCAACAAATTCAGATGCAGCCAATGCCGGCGGGGCCTGCTCTGTGCCAGGCAACCAGCTAGGAGGAGGTGGAGGAGGAGGAGGAGGGATGAGCCCCGCTTGCAGCTGAATGGCCCTGGCTGTGGGGTTGACACGACCACCTCCTCGTGGCAGGCGTGGAGCTGGGCGCTGTACGCCCTCAGCCCTCACGGTCACCCTCTCCCACACGGAGGCCGGATGGAGGAGCGCAGAAAGGAAATGACTTGCCCAAGGTCACCCAGCAGCTCCCAGCCAGGGCAGGATCTGAACCGAGGCGTCCTCCGCCCGGCCGGTGTGGGTGCAGATGTCTGGTCCTGGAAAAGCCGCCTCGGACTCCTGGCAACGTCTCCTCAACCACGTGAAACCAGGCTGCCTGCCCTCCCTGTGCCGAGCGCCCTGAGGTTCTAGCTCTCCCTTTCCGGGGGCCAAACCCCCGGGGCAGAGGGGCCTCTGGGCTCTCGGAGACCCCTCAGCGCCCCACCCGTGCCTCAGGCCCTCCCAAGCTCCTGCCATCCCCCCCCCCTTCCCTCCTGGTGCTGACTCGCAGCCAGAAGAGGAAAGGCTGTCTCCACCCACCTCTCCCGTCTCTATAAAGGCCAGAACAGCTGAAAGGGTGGCAACTTCTGCCGCACCGCCGCCGGGAGCAGCCCGCCTGCCCGCCTGCCTCCCGCTCAGCCCGCAGACAACCCCCGCGGCCTCCCCGAGGGCTCTCCTTCGGCTGCCAGCGCCCATCTTTCATCCCCGACATAGAGAGATCTTGCGCGCACACACACCCCACCGAAGGGGGAATAAAAGCGCACGCTCCAGCCTCGCTGCCAAGAGGAAGCCGGAGCCGCCGCCGCCGCTGCAGCTTGCAGCCCGGGGAAGGGCGCGCAGAGTGGTGGCTCGCAGACTGACCGACACACTCGCCCAGCGTCCACCTGTCTGCCGCGTCCGGCCCAGGGCTCAGCGGGCACACACCGTGCGGAGCAGCCGAGCCGCCGAGCCCGCCAGCCGCCCAGGGCCCCTCCACGCCAGGGCGCACTCGCTCCGGCGGGCGGCCACCCCTCCACCCCACCCCGCCCCACTCCCACCCCCGAGTCGGCGGCCCAGGAGGGAGTTTGCACCTCTCGCTGCCCGGGTCGCAAATCCGGCCGCCGCCGCCTCTGCAAAGCCAACTTCGGGAAAAGTTTCCAGGGGGTGACTTGGGCTCGGAGGCGCCCAGCTCCAGCTTTCCGACTTTTTTGGGGGGGGGCCTCCCCGGAAAATGTTGCAGAAAAGCTGAGCCCGCGCGGGCCGAGGACGACGCCTGCCCCCCGCAGCAGCAGCAGCAGCAGCCGCCGGAGACGAGAAGACGAGCGAGCCCTCCAGTGCCGCGCGCTCCTGTTCCTCCCGGAGCTGGGAGCCCCCCCGGCGCCCCCACACGGCTAGACACCTCGGCTGGTTCGCGACGCAGCCCCCCGGCTGTGGATGCTCGCTCGGGCTCGGGATCCGCCCAGGTAGTGGCCGCGGAGCCTGCTCTCGCGCCCCGGCGGCCCTCCGCAGCCCCCCAACAACGGAGCCGGGGCCGGGGGCGGCGGCGCCCGGGGGCCATGCGGGTGAGCCGCGGCAGCGGCTGCAGCGGCCTGAGCGCCTGAGCAGCGCGGACCCCGGCCGAGCCCACCTCCCTGCCCAGCCGCCGCCCTCCGCCCTGGCCGTGGGGGCCGCGCGCTCGGTCCACGCGTCCGGGGCCCCGCGGGGCCGGGCCCGGCGTCGGCATGAATCGCGGCTGGGCGCTCTTGCTGTCTCTCTGCTGCTACCTGCGTCTGGCCAGCGCCGAGGTGAGTTGCGACGTGCGGCGGCGGAGGGACTGGCTCGCTTCCTCCATGCCCCCCCCCTCACCCCGCCCGCACCCCCACCCCGGGGCCGCCCTCTCCCCTCCCGGCGCCGAACTTCGGACCCTGGCCGCCCGAGGGCCTGGCACGGGGCGCGAGGTGACCTCCGAGGGCTGGAACGCGGGGTCCGGGAGGTGCCAGGAGCTCTAAGAGGTGGGGCGCACAGAGGTGGGGGGGTGCTGGCTTGCTCGGGGAGGATCCCCGGCCTCCCCGCAGGGAAGTGTGCGGAAAGGGGCGTGCGGCCCCGTCCCCGACCCTCTCAGGAACCGAGTCAGCCCGTTCCCCGCAGCCGAGCGGGGAGGCTGGGGTGGTGCCGGGGCGCGGAGGGCACCGCTGGCGCCCGCTGCGCCGCCAGCCTCGGCTCCGGCCGGGACCCGGCGCGCAGGGCGGCGCGAGCTGCCGCACCGGAGGCCGCCCCGCCGCGCAGCGCCAACCTTCGAAAGCGCGCCGCGTCCCCTCCACCCGCGCCCGCGCCCCCGGCTCCCACTCCCCGGCCCCAGCGCGCGGTCCTCCGGGAGCGGCAGGGAGGAGGGAGGGTCGGGGCGCACGGCAGGTCTCGGGCAGTCGGATCCGGGAGGAGTGGGGGGGGTCTCCTAAGGAGCCCAGCCCCGCGGTACCTGCGCCCTCTCCCCGCTCGCAGGGTGCGCCGCGCGCCGCCCGGGGAAGCCTGGCTGCCGGGGACGTGGGGTGTAACCCCCTCCTTTCCATTCCCCCCCCCCATCCTCTCCCCGCCCGAGCTATCGGGCCGGATCCGTCCCCCACCCCTCGGGGCCTCACGTAGCCGTGAGTTGGCAAATGCACCCGGAATCCAGGTGGGAAAGGGGGCGGGGCGGAGGCGCGAGATGGGGGCGGGGAGGGCGCGGGGAGCGCGGGTGCCTAGGTCCGGCCCCGCTTCTGCCCCGCGGCGGCCGGGGGCCCGCGCGTCGCCAGCTCCCGGGAGGGCGCGCCCCGCTCGGCCCCCCACGAGGCGGGCAGGGGCGGCGGCGGCGGCGGCGAAGGGGTTAAGGCGCAGCGCTCGCGGCCGCGGCCGGGCCCTGGGCCGCCGCCAGCGCAGGTTGTTTTGACCGCGGAGGAGCGGGCACCGGCTCCTTTTGTTCTCGGGGCTCCTTCGGGGCCGCCGGCCGCCCGCCCGCCCGGCCTGGGGCCCCGCCCTTCCGCGGCCCGCACCCGGGAGAGAGAGAGGGCGCGGGAGAGAGGGCGCGGGCCCCTCCCGGCGCCCCCTGCTCCCCCCCGGAGCCTCCAGCCTGTGGCCAGCTGTTGGGGAGGGGGCGCCGGCCGGCCCCAGCTGCCGCCTCGCCTCGCCGCGCCTCTCCGCGCCGCGGGGCCGGGGCTGGGCCGGTGCCAGGGCGCCCTGGGAACGGCGTTCCCGACGCGGCGCTCCGCAGCCCACCCCGCTCGGCCGGCTCGCTCACTCACCCCACGCATGCACACTCCTGGCCGCGGGCGATGCTGCGCTCCCGCGGGCGTGGCGGCGGGCGGGCGGGCGCGCAGGGACGGGCACGCACTGCTGCGGCCGGGTCGCGCGCGCCCGCCGCCACGCCCGTGCACACGCGGGGCACACACACGCGCGCGCGCGCACCGCTCACACCGCACGCAAGGCCTCCTCCCTTCCCCGCCCCCCAGCCCCGCACACGCGGCCTGAGCACACGTAGGCACACACCCAGCACGCACCGCCCTGCGCCAGGCGCTAACCCCCGCGCCACAGGTGGGCCCTACCTCTGTGGTCACTCCAGTTTCTCACTGGGTGCTGCGAGGGAGGGGAACGGGGACCCTGCCATCAGCCCGGGCTCCGAAGCACCCACGTTTGTTTTTTTTTGCCGGGGAAGGTCAGCTGCGTGCCCTTCAAGCATTATTCCTGGGCGATTGCTCCTAACCACTCCCGTGTGGCTGAAAGCGGGCATGTGCTTGGGGACCACTGTCACTGAGCCTCCAAGACTGGAGGACCCCGAGCCGCTGAGCCCCCTCCCCTCTTCTGTCCTCTTGGCTGAGCCCTGCATGCTCCGCAGAGGCCCTGTCGCAGCTGAGCGGGGCTTTCCCAGGCCTGCCCTGGCCATTCCCAGCTTCCTCCAGCACCTCCTCCTCCGTTCCCACAACTGCAGGGGTATGTGTGCTTGGCAGGAGGCTATGGCACAGAAGCGGGTGCCTCTCTGCCTCTTTAGTCACGGCATTCCTGAACGCCGCCGTGTGCGCGGTGCTTTGCAGTTTACCAAGCACTTTTCCTGCCAAGCTGAGCCAGCCTCGCCTCGGGGCGGGTCTGGGAGAAGAGACTTAAAGGCGAAACCTCTGGACATGAGGGACACAGTTCAGCAAGGAACCCCCGGGAGGGCTTGCTGACGGAGGTGGCCTTGGGGTGGGCTGTGTCTCAGGTGGAGGCCTCCGGGGCCGGGCAGGAGGGCGGGGGAATCTGAGGCAGGGTCCGCCAGCCGCCCCCTCCCCAACGGAGGGCTGAGGCCTGCGAGGTCCCGTCTCCATCAGCTGAGCTGGCCTCTGGGGTGGGTGACTCCCGCTGCTGTCATGGAATACCTCCGGCCTCAGCACCCTTCTGCCCTTCCCTACCCAGCTTTCCTCTGCTTTGCTAATGCCTTAGGTCAGTGGTTGGCAAACTCATTAATCAACAGAGCGGCAGACCGCCAGCTGCAGCAGAGAAGCCTGCTAGAATCTCCCAGGCCTAGAAGTGTCTGCAAGGTTAGGATCAAACGGAATTTGGAGGCTCTGGTGCAGGACCTAGGTGTGTGTGTGTGTGTGTGTGTGTGTGCGTGTGTGAAAGAGAGAAAGAGAAAGATCCATCGACTCAGCAGGAGCGATAACGAAGGGGTTGCCTCGGGCTTCACCCCCCCCCCCCTTGGAATGGACAGCTCTGTTCATTTTCCGGTTTATTTCGTCGTTGATCACCTGCTTTTCCCTCACTGGGCTATACCCTCCACCAGAGAGCTTTTGTCTGCCTGCGTACCCCCGGTCTCCCATGCGAACTGGCCCACAGCTGGTTTATGAGGGGTAACCTGTAAATACGTGTGGAGAGGACAATGAACCTGGGAGTGGGGAAGGGGCCAGCACGGCCCCCCTTCGGCCTTACCCCAGGGCAGCCCAGTGGCCACTGCCCTCCACCGGACTTCCTCATGCGAGTCACTCCCTCCCCCCCAACCCCCCATCTTGAGAGACAAGCGCGCCTTTCTTTTCCACGTCTTGGGGCTCGGACTGCCAAGGCTGGACCGGACAGAGGAAAAGAAACAGCAGGCAAACCAGACTGCAGAGGTTCTGTGTGCTATCTGGAGCTGGGCCTCAGGCCCCGCCACCTAAAAACGTGAGAAGCTTGGATCAGCTCAGAGTTCCTCAAGAGCAGAGTTCCAGGCCTCCCGCAAATGCAGAGCCCTGGGCCCCGCCCTGTGCTGGGAGTTGGGGCAGAGGTGGGTGGCGGGCAGTGAATGCCTGGGTGGGGCGGGGGGGGGTGAAGAGGGGGCGGCGGGGCTGCCAGGATGAGATTGCTGTGCTGGCCCCCCTCTCTCTGTGCTAACAGTTCCGCTGCTGCAGGGAGCGGTGGGGAAGCCGGTGGGATCTGCACTCACATTAAGGAGGGGTGGGGCCGGGGGAGGGTCCCCGGAGCCACAGGGAAGGGAAATGGGAGGTGGGAAGGCTGGTTCTAAATGGCTTCTGTGGTCTGCCCAGAGGAGGCTTCTTCAAAGGGCTTGGCTTTGGCATTGAATCTAAATTAGGCCTGAGACACTCGGCAGGCAGGCAGGCGGGCGGGCGCTCGGAGGCCTGCTCGGCTCTCCTCTGCCAGCCGCAGACAACGCCCCTGGATGCGTGGGCCCGGCCTGTGCCGTCTCCCTCCGCTGAAGGGCAGGAGGGCTGGGGAGAGCGTATCTGTGTGTGTGTGCGCGCTGGGGCCCAGGTGGAGGGTGGGGTCCAGGCCCCTTTGATCTGCCAGCCTGGTTGGGAGCAGGTAATTCATCCAGCCTCACGCTAGCTGGTGCCCTTCCTACCTCCTGCAGCTGGCGCTGGGGGTGGGGTGGGGAGCAGGCTGTTTGCCTTGGCTCCGTGGCTGGCTGTGCCCCAGCTGCCTTCTGGCCACGCCCTCACCCTGCCAGGAACCCCCGGCCTGAGATCTGGGGCAGCTTCCTCAGGGTGCCTGGCCCCCCTGACCCAGCTCTGAGGGGAGCT
>PVJN01032638.1:6053-24118 GCA_004026805.1 Lasiurus borealis | reverse complement strand
ATGAATAGGAGCCTGATCCCCTCAGGCCACCCCAAGGGACCCCATCTGTGCATGAATTCATGCACTGGGCCTCTAGTATGAATATAAATTCTTTGGTTCATCTCTTCCCACCTCCTCCTCCTTCCGTCCCTCAGATTCATCAGTCTGTTCCATGTTTCCATGCCTCAGGATCTATTTTATTGATCAGTTTATTTTGTTCGTTAGATTCCTTGTTCATTTATTTTGATTTTTAGATTCAATTGTTATAGATATGTATTTACTGCCATTTTATTGTTCATATCTTTATTTTATTCCCTCCTCGTCCTCCTCCTTTTTCCTAGCTGCTTTTCTCTTCTTGCTTTTAAGATTCTTTCTTTATCTTTAACTTTTGGCATTTTAATTCTGATGTGTCTTGATGTGGGGCCTTTTTGGGTTCCTCTTGTTTGGGACTTGTAAGTCCATTTCTTGGTAGAGGAAGTTTTCTGTCATTATTTCTTCAAATAGGTTTTCAATATTTTTCTCTCTTCTCCTCCTGGCACCCCATAATGCAAATTTTGGTACACTCGAAGTTGCCCCAGAGACTCCTTACACTATATTCATATTTTTGGATTCGTTTTCTTTTTGCTCTTCTAATAGGGTGTTTTTTGCTTCCTCATATTCCAAATTGTTGATTTGATTCTCAAAATGCTCTATTCTACTGTTGAATGCCAGTAAATTATTCTTTATTTCAGTTAGTATATGCTTAATTTCTGACTGGTCCTTTGTCATGTCTTTGAAATTCTCACTAAGATCCTTGCAAGTCTCTCTAAGTTCCTTGAAACTCTTATTAAGATCCTTGAGCAAACTTATAACAATTGCTTTGAACTCTGTATCTAGTGTTGTTGCTTCCATTTCATTTAGTTCTTTTTCTGGAGATTTCTTCCGATCTTTCATTTGTGACATGTTTTTTTTTTGTCTCTCCATTTTGGCTGCTTCCCTGTGTTTGTTTCTATGTATTGAGTAGAGCTGCTATGCTTCCTGGAGTTAGTGGAGTAGCCTTATGTAGTAGGTGTCCTATAGGTCCCAATGGCTAACCTCTGCAGTCACCTGAGTTGGGCACTCTAGGTGCACCCGTGTGGGCTGTATGCATAGTCTTATTTAGTTGAGCCTTGATGGCTGTTGGCATCACTAGGAGGAATTGGCTGTGAGGACCAGCTGTGGCTACAGTGGGAAGCTGCTGTGCTTCAATAGGGCTTCAGTGAAGATGTCTTCCAGGTGCTCTGGCTCTGGGGCCTCCTGGGAGGTGCAAAGTCAGCCACTGCCTGAGGCCACCTGGCAGGTGCTAGAGAGCAATCTGCAGATAGCTGCTACTTGTGTTGGGCTTGGAAGTGCCCAGGCAAGGCCAAGCTATTTTATTCCTCTTATTGATAGGTATGGGGCATGCTGATGCCAACTGCTACTTATTTGAGAGATTCCAGGAAACTCTGAAGCCTGAGCCAGGACAGGTCATTCATGTGGAAAAGCTGCTGCAAACAGCTAGGGTGGGGCTTCAAATTGGATGGGGTGAGGTCTCAGGGGATCACCAGGGCAGAGCAAACAGTGTGAGCCACACTGATGGAAACTCAGATATGGCTGCCAGTCAGCTCTGCAACAGGGAGGTCTCAGCATAGAAACAATGATCCCTGCAAGCACTCCTGTCTGGGAGAAAGCTACCCCCAATTGGGTGGGATATCTTGGCTGAAGAGGCCTCCTATGGGAGTGGGACCTCCACCCCTCCTACCAGTCTCTGTGTGCTTTCTTTTTTACTTCTTTAATTTAGCACTTCTATTCAGCCCAGCTTTCAGGTGGTTCTGAATGATGGCTGTTCTGTATTTTAGTTGTAATTTTGATGTGGTTGCGGGAGGCTGCAAGTACTGGTGGTTTACCTATGCCACCATCTTGGTTCTCAGCCCCTTGCTAACTTCTTTTAAAGTGGGCTCATTTGTCTTTTTTCTTATATTGTAGAGTAGAGCTTTGGGGCTACTAGTTTGCAAGCTTACAAAGTCCATCAATGGGAATAGGGTTTTTGCTTCAATACTACATAGCCACATATACTGATATCTTTTTTTAAACTATGTAATTATTTTGTGTAGGTTTGTCCCTTTCTTTGCTGTCATTTTTAACTTTCTGTTAACAGTACCTCTCTCCTTACCTGGTATATTAGATGAGCACTCAATTAATATTCACTAAGCTAATAAATAAATTAATAAACAAAAATTACTAAGTTTATTAAAACTACCTTTAAGAAAAGTGTGAATAATCTGTGGAGGGATGACAAGCTCTGATGAGTTGGGAGTATTACTTCATGCACTCACTATAGTTAACTAGCTTCTTATGGCAGCATTTTAGGGGCTCACACCTGATTCTGGCTGTATTACAGCTGGTTTCCCAGAAAGGGAAAAACTATATACAGCTGGTTTCCCAGAAAGGAAAACCATCCTCCCTTTTCAGCTCCATAAAGACATTTTCAAGTGCCACCGCTCATTCATTCCTGCTGGCTCTCAGTTCACAAGTAAACAGGGCTGCTTAATCTAGTGCCACCAAAACCAGAAACCATGATTTCTACCTCTAAATTTGTCTGAAACATTTTGAAGACAATGGTCCCCATTTCTCAACCTCGCCTAAAAGAGAGGTTCCCAAATCTATTCCCTTCCCAGAGACCCTCATTCAGCAGGCCTATGGAGAGTAGAGCTTTACAGAGACTGAGAATAATCCCCCAAGTCTATGATTCGCGGGCCTCTAACATTGACTAAACATGGAAAGGATTTGTCTCACAGTAGGCAAGTGAAAATAACGCTTGAAGGTTCAGTAACATAGCCACCCCCAATGTCATCTTCTCATCAACCCAACGCCAGACTTTACCCCAACAAATTCCTCAGATTTTTTCATTTTTCTTCAGGAAAGTATTTCAGAGAATCTGGTGTATGCATTAAAATAACACAACTGTAATAGCTCGGAGCCCTGCCAGTGTTGGTGTCAATGGTGCAGATGGAGAAGGAAATGTCTCCATGTTTCCGGGGCAGGAGATCCTTAGCAGTTTTCAAAAAATTAAATTCACTAAGTCACTGGAATGTGTTGTTTGTTCCCACTTAGAAACAGCAATATGCAAGGATATAATTCATCTGCTAAAAATGTTCTCAAACTCAAAATAGCTGTTTGGATGGACCCACACAACCCATAATTCGAAACCCGAAGGTGGAGTCACTGGCTGCACAGGGTTTCTTCTTCACTTCGTATAAACAGCACGCTGAGGGCCCCACTGCCGGCTTTGGTGTGCTTCTCTCAGACTGCAAACCACCACCCCCTCCCCCTCCCTGCTAACACATATGTACCAAGCTGTTCTGCCGTCTCACTGTTCAAATTTCTGGTTTCTCACTTCCCACCCCTGTAAGTGCTGTGACTTTTAGTTGCCAACACTTCCTATCCCCTGGGTGTGGTCCAGGGCCAGCAGCAGAAGCTCCTGGAAGTTGTTAGATATGCAAATCACAGCCCCCACCCTGGACATCCTGGGGCAGGCATCTGTTTTTAATAAACCTTCCAAGTCATTCTTAGGCAAACTAAAGTTGAGAAACACTAATTTTTTCATTGTACAGCAAACATCTCAGTCTTAAGACCTGCTCTTTCTTACCTGAATCAAATTTCTTTACCTGTCTTCCTCAAATTCTATCAATAAATGTTTTCTAGGTCTCCCACCTCAGTGAATAGTTACTTCCCTGACCATCTTGGGCATGCCTCTCTAGATAAGTTTAAAGAAAGGTGGTAAAAAAAAAAAAAAAAGTGCTTTCCAAATATTTACCCACTGAAAATCCTTGATTTGTACTCTTCTGGTGCAGCCTACACTTTCCAGTCCATCTCTTATAAGAAATTGTCTCAGAGGCAAACAAGCAGACACAGGTGTGCGCTGTGTTCCCAATGCGGTCCAGCCCTGGGCATCGAGAGCATCTGGGGAATATCAGTTTGCCACCGAGGATGGATGCTCTGGCTATAACTGCCCTGTAAGCCAGAGCCCATGTGAACATTTCCCAATTCTCACTCAGACTAAGCAACACAGAAGACGGCGAGATGCCGTATGTGTTCAGGATAGTTTCCATACAGAATAAAAGAGCAAGAGCAGACGTTACCAGAGGGATTTCTCCACGATTTTGGTCCTGAAAACCTCCTCTTGGTCCAGGTTCACTGTGCAATAGCAATCTCGCATCTTGTTTGGCCCCGGGTAAGTGGGAAGATTTTTGGCTTCGCCTAAAAAGCAAGTGTAAATATGTCATCAACATAGCATATAATTATTTGGTCCCCTTGCTAATCACAGACACGTTTCCAAATAATGGGTTTATTTCATAGCAGGCACCTGCTTTCACTTTTGTACATTCATTAGGTCTTCAGAAGGTCATGGTTTTCGTGCCACCACAAGTCAAAATATTGATGAACACACCATCTGTGGTGTTAAAAATGCAACACAGCATTTACAGTAACCTCTAAAACAAATTGATAAAAGTAGGAACCCATCAACCTAGGAATTAAGGATTTTTGTTTTGCCTTACTCACATTAGTCTCTTTAATTTTTTAATGTTTAAATTATGGTAACATGTATATAAGTTAAAATCAATCATCTTAAACATCTTTGAGTGTACAGTTCAGTCGAGTTAAGTATATTCACTTGTTGTGCAACCAATCTCTAGAAACTTTTCATCTTGCAAAACAAAACTATGTACCCACTAAAACAACTCCCCATTTCCTCCTTCCTCCACCTCCTGTAAACCACCCTTCTCTACTTTCTGTTTCTCTGAATCTGAGTGTTCTAGAAATCTCATAGCAGAGGAATCATACAGTAAATGTCCTCTCTCTGACTTATTTTACTGAATGTCCTCAAGGTTCAGCCATGCTACAGGATGAGTCGGACTCTCTTTCCTTTTCAAGGCTAAATGATATTCCGTTGTGTATGTACCACAATTCACTTAACCATTCAATCCCCAGGTCCTTTTTATTTTGAATTTAATTTGGTAATATTAGTCAAAGTTGGGGCAATAATTAAGGAGAAAGACTCTTTATTGATGAGAGTGAACTATAAACTACAGCTGTTTAAAATGCAGAGTGATTAATCAGTTGGGAAAAAAATCAAGAGAGAGCTGCTCTAGGTTGAGTGTCTCCCTCCCACAAGCCCCTTCTTCCTTTACACACAAGCACATTTGAAGAAAAGGGAGGAACCTTCAAGGTAGCCAGCTTGCCCGGCCAGCCCTGCAGAAAATGTCTACAATGTCACAACCCCCTATTTAACCCTGGGTCTATCTAGAGATCATTATCAAAACCACAATGACTAGCATCCTCTGCTAGAGGCTCAGATTAAGCATGAGGGCTTGTCCAAACAGCCCTGTTTACTTGTGAACTGAGAGCGAACACCAAGGAATGAGAGGTGGCTTTCAACCGGGACAGGTGAAGACCACCACCTGGGAGAAATGCCTCAAACATGCTATCACCTCCCAGAATCTTCCTTGTCACCAAGTCATTTCAGCCCTAAAGATGCCTGGCTCTGGGCGTGCACAGGCACCACACTCAGCCCTGGGAAGAGAGGACAGGTGTGAGCACGTAGCACCATGCCAACAACAGTTCAGGTAGATGCTGATCATTTATTTCTGTGCCAAGAAATCGTATTTCTGATACACAAAGGCATTTTTTTCAGGATTTCCAACAGTACCAGTTGTAATCTATGCATGTGGGCATTTCCAGCATGAGACCTATCTTCTTCTTCTCTGGGCCTGTTTTCCCAACGCTAAAAGAAAGAACTCTCCAAGGCCCCTTTAGCTTTGAGATTTTTCTAATCCAATTGGTTCCAGAAATTTTTCTTTCTCATCAAGGAAATATCAATGGTTATCAGTTGGTGAAGAAAAATAAATAACAAATAAATGTCTTTTTATAGCCACTACTATCCTTAAAACATCTTAACGTCACAAGGCTTCCTTCCAGAACGTGCCATTTTTACATGAGCTGAGCAAATGAAAACATGGCCAATCTGGGAAGAGGCATTTGAATCCGAGCCAAGCTTCGAGTCAGTTGTTAAATGTCAAAAGACAGATTCTCTGAAGGCTTCTGGCAGATGTGAAAGGTCATATGCGCGCATGCATATGCATGCAGAGAGAGTGGTGAACCCACCAACAGAAAAGGGTAGGACGTGACTCCATGGGCATCTGCAGACAGGGAGGCGGAGGGGGAGGTCTGAGGAGCAGCAGACACAGGTTCCTGGTGAAGGTTCCTTTCGCTAAGCGGACCTGAATAGGCAGCCATAGCACACACACCAAACTAACCGGGGGCCTGTCAGTCTTCCAGTTCTGTGTCTGGAACTGATCATTTCTGCAGTGTTCACAAAGCTTTAACCTCAAACCAGCCTGAGTTTATTGACTTTCCTACTGTCACCTTTATGATGTGAGTTGGGGCTTACCATATTCTCTATATGCATATTTTTTGGCTCCACCAGTGTGGCTCAGTGGTTGAGCTTCAACCTATGATCCAGGAGGTCACAGTTCGATTCCCTGTCAGGGCACAGGCCTGGTTACAGGCTCAATCCCCAGTAAGGGGGGCAGGAGGGGGGCGCGAGCAGGAGGCAGCGATCAATGATTCTCTCTCATCATTGATATTTCTCTCTCTCTCTCTCTCTCTCTCTCTCTCTCTCTCTCTCTCTCTCTCTCAGTGGAGACTGTCAGGATAAAAGAAAGAGGAGGCTTCACTAAACAACAGATACTTAAAAACGTGAAAATGCCAAATTATATTATTCTGATATGAATGCAGTCTCATCCACATTCCTCCCATCCTACGGGCTCCCAATCTGGACTGTTATAGAAACATCCTTGTTGCTATGACTATGGCAACACTAGAAGCCAGGTGGTGGACCTGTGCCAACATTAACAAGCCACTCAGACCAGAAGGGTGGGGAGCAGCAGCCAGCACCCCGCCCTGGGCCATGTCATTTGCCCGGGGTCCTTACAGTTGGGAACCCCACCAAAAAGGGCCAAGAATGATGAGTTACTCCCAAGTCTCTGCTTGAAGCCCCACAGCAGAGCAAGAGTGGATGCCCCAGCTCCTAGGGTTTATTTCACCTCAACCACACTTACAACAGATTTGTTTCTTTCATGTTGATTATTTATGCCAAAGGCTAGAGGTTGCATCACTTCCTAACTACATGTTACGGGTCTTTTTTTCTCTCTCAGAGGAAAGGCATTTTTCCCCCTAGTAAGTAGAGACATTTACATAAGAATAAAAAGCTGGTCCTGTTATGCAGTACATGCAAAACTGTTTAATGAATGGATGAATAAATTACTGTAAGATAAAAGAAAAGTTAACTCTGGCTTCATTCTAAGAAGCAAATAAGTAATCGTTTTCATATGATTCTTCCTATTAACCACATCTCCAAAATTTAGTGTTCACCAAGCAGAACTGTTCATTGCTAGATTTGCTAAAGACAGCAAATTTGGGGGGTGATATCATCTCCGAACACCTAATTTACTAAGAGAATCGGCAATCTCCGATTTCTAATTACAGGAACCAGGCAATGGGTAAGGAAAACAAAGGTTAGGCTCTGAAAGCGGGCATCATCCCTGACCGGTGATAATTCCTGTGTAAGCTCTCAATGAACCAGCCAGAAAAACCCAAACCTGCCGGCAGCTGGGGAGAGGGGAGAGCCCTGCCTGAATGCCTGGGCCTCGCTGGAGGGGCCGTGGGAGGTCTCAGTGCCACAGCTGGGTTCAGCTCTGATAAAGAAGCCCCTTGCCTGTCTGGAAGGCTGGCTTCCCTGGAGGGCACTCAGGAACTCTGCCCTCTATGCCCAGAGAGGGGATGTCAGACACCAGGCTCTCTGGGAGGAAGTAGCGAGAGCTCAAACCCATGTCAGCTCTAAGGGTGGTCTGATCTTGTTTGCTGCCCTCCAGCAAACAAGCACAAAGGCCAGTGTGCTCTCACCAAACTCACAGAAGAAGAGGATGGAGGAAGAAAGGGATGAAGGAGGCATGGGGAGGGAAGAGTGAGGGTCAAGGGCTTTAACTGACAAAGCACCATTCTTCCAGCTGTGAGCCTGGGGCCAACGCCAACAGAACTGCGGGGAGCAGACTTCCCAGATGTGTTTGAATCTACCAGACATCCACACAACTCTGGCACTTTCAGCTCAACTACAGATCAGCCTCGCTAAATCCTACACACAGGTCTGTGAGCCCAGTGCGCTAGTCCCGTAAAAGCAACCCCTTCCCAGCCCAGAGGCCTTCCTGTACGGAAGCAGACGTGAGGAGGAATGGCCGCTCCTAACGCTCCCCATCTTCAGGCAGGCCTTCCTGACTTAGAACGCAGTGGCTCGACACATTCTGGTAGCCAACACAGCTCATTATAACAAAATAAAAGCTTATTTCCCCAAAGAGATCGGTTTCATGATTAAAAATTCTATTTCCTTGAATATATTTTTGGCTGCCTTGCTATTTTAGCACTTGATATTAAATAGAACAAAACTCCATAAAACCAGAGGAGATTGGATTTCTAAATCAAATTATAAACAGTCTCCCCTACTGCATACTGATTTGGAAGCCTGGAAAACTCCATGCTGAGCTGCTGGACGCCCGCAGAGCATCACCCAACCGCCGCTACAGCATACATCTGCTCTCCGGAGGAGACCCACACATGAGCAGTGACTTACATCTGTTTCGGATTTCCTCCAATGTCTAAAAAGGGTAGGTAGTACATAACAATATAAAAGCCAAGTATACAATAAGGCTGTTAAACTTGAAATTAAAAGTTTAAAATACAGTAAAAGGAAGGAAAATTACATCTATCCATTCCCGATGTGGGTGACTCAGTGATTGAGTGCCGAGCTTCCTAGTAGTTATGGTACAAATGGAAATATGGTGGAGTACATCATTCTCATAAGTTATTTAAAAACAGTTCTCCTGGAGGAAACATCTTTCTACAGCAAGTCCATGGCTGGCAGCTTTATCTGGGAGACATTAAATGATGGACTGGGCATATAAAAGATGCAGCAACGTGCCAAAATCAGTTTGGCTCAGTGGATAGAGTGTCGGTCTGCGGACTGAAAGGTCTCAGGTTCAATTCCGGTCAAGGGCATGTACCTTGGTTGTGGGCACATCCCCAGTAGGGGGCGAGCAGGAGGCAGCTGATTGATGTCTCTCTCTCATCCACGTTTCTAACTCTCTATCCCTCTCCCTTCCTATCTGTAAAAAAAATCAATCAATATATATATATATTGGAAAAATCAATCAATCAATATATATAAAAAGGATGTGCTCCACATCCTTTTTCTGTCCATCAGGAGAAGCGGGTGCACAATATGAACTGCAAACCCTGTGAAAAGAGTTCTCAGCAGAGGAGGTGGGTGATAACAGAGGAGGGGCTGCTTTGAGCTGCCCCATCTGATTTAAGGCAAGATCCGCACACTCTGGACAAATTCCGACTGGCATTTCCACTCCCAACACCTCTCACAGCCATGCCTGACCTCGTCTGCCTTATGCGGCAGCTCTTCAGAGTGCTGGCCTGTATGCCAAGACGCAACTGTCCCTAGAAGTTCCCATCTCCTCCCACAAGTGGCGTCTGGGGTCACCTTGAGTAATGGGAACCTTGAGTAATAAAAACTTCCTGACTGGATGCACAGCCCAGGGGCAGGCTGCAAGTGGGGGAGGAGGTAACTCAGGGCAAAAATCTGTGGCAGCTCTGCAATTACAGAACGCAGGGCTGGCACCCGCCCGCCTGGCTCCCTGGGACCCTGTGCCCCCCTCACCCTTGCAGTGTTGGAACTGTGCTCCCCTCCCTGAACACCCCTGAAGTGTCTCCTGCTCCTCCTCCCTCCTCCACTCTGGGCCGTCCCTTTGTCATTTATGCAAGTCCATGTGCCCGGACAGTCATTAAGATTTGGTGGGGCACTTCCAATGTCTCTCTGCTTTCATGGAATGGTCAGAGTTGCTATGACAGGAGTGGGGATGGGGGAAGGAGACCTCAGAAGTCTAAAGAAAAGTGCATTTTAGGCTCCCAGTCAAGAAACAAAAGCGCAAGACACTAAGAATGGTAGAAGGAAAATCGTCCACTTCTCCATTTTCAGATTAATTTTATAGACAAGAGCACGTCTCCAGAACTAGATTTTCAGTTTTGAACTGAATTCAACCTATTCAGCACCTAAAAACACACAAAACATTCGCTAACTTTGCTCTTTCCACTAAAATCTGGTATTTTCCCACAGGAGAAAAAGAAAGCGTGCTCTATTCTCCTATGCTTTTCCAATTATGCTAGATATGAAAATAGTGTTCTTGACAAAAACTCAATCCTGAAATAAAAACTGTAAAATTATGCCAAGAAAAGGAATAAAGAAACCACTAGTTTCCTTTTAATTTTAAAATGTATTGTATGGGTATTTTTTTACTCTTTGGAAACTAAAATTTTATGTCTCCATTTACAAATTTTTTTTTTTCATCTAGTGCTGTATTTTCTATCTAGTGGCTATTAAGACCAGAAAACAGCAAGCAGGCTATCAACAATTTAGACACTTATTGCTAAGGTGGAGATATTATGGAAACTTCTGGAAGGTGATGACCGCTGGAAACTATAAGCTCTTCCCCAGGCAAGCCCCAGGCCTTCCCCAGAGCAAGACTCAGGGCAGGGAGGCCACCTCCACATCGATCCCTGTGCACCTGGACAGTGAACAAAAGGTGCCAATAAGCACAGACCGCACAGAACAGGAAACGTGGTCTGTGGGAGGCCGCCAGTGCTACAGGGAACTGCAGGCTGGGAATGCGTTTCACTGGGCGCTCCCCCCAACCCCTCACCCCCACAAGAGGACTGATCATGCCTGGCGAATGTCTGAATGGATACCTTGGAAACTGCCCTGAAGAAGCCCTGGGCCAATACCTGGGCTAACTAACACCAGTCCCACATGGCCACAGGGTTCATTTTCTGCTATAGAAGTGCCTCTGTGTTATACATTTGCTTGTGTGTGCGCATGTCTGTGTACATGTGTGTGTTTTGACTGCTGCTTTTTAAAACAGCTTTATTAAGACAGGCTCAGCATACCACTTAAAGTGTATAGTCCAATGATGTTTAGTATATTCATCACCATCAATGTTAGAACATTTTTGTCCCCACACTGGAAACAGGAACCTATTTATTGTCATGTCCTCTTTCCTTCCCCTCCCCCTTCCCCTCCAGGCCCTGGTAACCACTAACCTACTTTCTATCTTTACAGATTTGCCTATTCTAGGTATTTCATACAAACAGAATCATAGACTATGCGACCTTTTGAGTATGACCTCTTTCAGTCAGCATGTTTTCAAGGTTCCTATGCACCACAGCCTGTATCAGACTCGGCCCCTTACACAGCTGGGTAACATGCCATGGTATGAAGGTAGCATGGTCTCTTCATCAATGTTCATCCACTCCTCAGTTGGGATGGGCATTTGGGATGCTTCCAACTTTGGGCTACTGTGAAGAATGCGGCTCCAGGGTCTGTGTACAAGTGTTTGTGTGAATGTATGTTTTGAATTCTCTTGGTTATATATACATGAGAGTGGAAATGCAGGGTCACATGGTAACTGTGTTTAATCGTTTGAAGAACTTCCACACTGATTTCCATAGCAGCTGCACCATTTTACATTCCCACCAGCATTGTACAAAGATTTCAATATCTCCACATCCTCACTGACACTTTTAACAGGCTTTTCAATCATTCTTTTATTTTGCATCAAAGAAATAGCAGTTTTCTTTTAAATATATTTTTATTGATTTCAGAGAGGAAAGGAGAAAGACACAGAGAGAGGAACATCAATGATGAGAGAGAATCATTGATTGGCTGCCTCCTGCATGCCCCCCACTGGGGATGGAACCTGTAACCTGGACATGTGCCCTGACCAAGAATCGAACTGTGACCTACTGGTTCATAGGTCGGCACTCAACCACTGAGCCACGCTGGCCAGGCTGGTTTTCATTTATTTTATGATGGAAAATGGGGGTGGGTGACTATGGCAACAGCTTTATTAAGACTAAATATCTTGGGCACCTGTCCAGGCAGATAATGAACTGTCTCCAAAGAGCACAGATGAAGTTCCTTCCGCACGGCAGCACGTCCAGGATGCATCACTGTGGGTTTCATGTCCCATATCTGACCAGAGGAGTCACCTCCCTAGCCCCTAATCCCAGCACGAGACTCTAGGTTTACACTGCACATGGCCGAGCACTGGCTTTGGAAACACAGAGAAAAACATGTCACGAAAGAGAGCCAGACTTAACCAGCAGGCATGCGTGTCTGCAAGGGCATCTCTGCTGGAAGCTCGGGTACTAACCACACAAAAATGAAATCCATCTGCTTCCGCTCAGCTCACCAGAGCTGGCGCTGAGTCGTGGGTACAGAAAACAAAGCCAGTTCCCTTTTCTAGAGAAAACTGGAGAGTTTCCAGCGGCCTGATGATGACTCCGGTTCGGAGTTTTCAATTGTTACTTCTATACATGTTTTTTGTTGTTGTTATTGTTCAGTAGTACCAGGAATGCACGGTAGGAAACTTCCAGATTTAGGAGTCCAAGATTAAACACTAAGAGTCTGTCTGTAGCCCGTGCTCTCTAGAAATAGCCTTGTTTAGTAACCTCTGTCTTAGTCCTTTGAGCAAGCAAGATAAATATAAATAACAGCTTCACTAATAGTTCCTGGTTTATTCGTTTCAACTCCTCTGTCAACTCCCTGCTATGAAAAACAAAGAGCTGAAAGTGGGATACATCTCCCACCCTCAACTCCCAATTCCTGTTGTTAGACTGTTTTTACATTGTCTTACCTATTTTCTCTACAAGTTGATTCTAAATCTGTTAACCCCAAAAGAACAGTAGGCCCTCTGAGCACCGAGGTTCGGTGGAAAGACACCTGACCTGGCCAAAGACAACCGCTCCCCCCTAAAGCACTCTGGCCTCTTTCATGTCAGACCCAGACACTATGGCTTCTCGCCCTCTGCCACCCTGTTTCGTTCCTTTTTCACTTGGCCTGAGCACTTCCTCCAGGCACTTGGTT
This sequence comes from Lasiurus borealis, assembly GCA_004026805.1. Lineage (NCBI taxonomy): Eukaryota > Metazoa > Chordata > Mammalia > Chiroptera > Vespertilionidae > Lasiurus > Lasiurus borealis. Next base: position 11,100 of record PVJN01032638.1, on the reverse strand, counting down.
CTGGGGTGCAGGAGGATGCATCTTTGCAGCACAAGAGTCCTTATAGTTTGACAAAGTATATAGTCAGGTTCGAGTTCACATTAAGGCACTGTTCTCTTTGTAAGAGCTCTTTAAGAGCATTAGATGCTTCAAATGTAAGTTCCATCCTGCAGCCTCCTTCACAGGCAGCAATGCCACGAGTTCCTTGTTCCTCCTGGAGACTTTGGGAGCAAACACAAGCTGGTAAATTACATAAATGGCAGCACACGCTTCTTAAAATGGGTATTAGCAATACTGGGGAGATTATCAGTACATTGAGAATTACCTCTCCTTTTTAGGGCTGCACCTTTTTTCATTAAGTGAACACAGTTCATTTAACCCTTCCTCAAGGATGCGCGCACTTCGGTTATCTTCAGTCTTTGGCTAATACCAGGACTGCAGCAACAAATAACCATGCACAGAATCCGTTTCTGTAGATTAAACAATAAACTCCTGGTCTCAGAATCTCTGGCACAAAGGATAATTTGTAATTTTCACACTATTTTATCATAGTGCCAAACAGTTCTCTGTAGTAGCAATTTACATTCCCACTGTCATGGTTGAAAATGCCATTTTCCTATATCCTTGCTCATAATGAGTTATCAAAATTGTGGGTCTTTGCTAATCTGATTTGGGAAAAATGGTGTGTGTGTGTGTGTGTGTGTGTTGAACTTTTTATTACAAAGGATTCTTTTTTAAAAGAATCTAATTGCATTCCATTTATTCAGAAGTTAAAGCCCAGGACACATGCACAGCTTTTCCTTCCTCTGTTCTCCATAAGCAAGGTCCCCTCAGGCCAGCCCTGGCAGAGGCCGGGCACACACCATTCCTATGGGATCCATGGAAACAATGTTTAGGAAAATGGGAATCATCTTTGCTGTCAAATCCTGATTTTTCCGACTCTGCCTGGACCCACTACTTCTGGCTCTGTAGCCAGCGGTGCACGGCCTGGAGGAACCAGAGGCCCCGGGCTGGGGCAGCCCAGATGCTGTGGGGCTCTCCTCGCCTTCGAACCAGACTCGTCCCTGAGGACGGTGAAGGCCGTGTCATGACCAGTTTAACGGCTAGCAGGTTCCCGGATTCTGACAGCAAAAAACTCCTCATGGTTTACATGAAGTGCTTCTTGAAGTTAAGAGAGGGAGACAATCTGGGAAACACCCAATGTGTGGGAAGGCCGTGTGCGTGCTGCTACCGTTAGCTCACGGACTGGTCTTGATGTGGAAAACAAGACGCCTGACCTGGCCAAACACAACTGCTCCCAATTAGTGGTGGAACGAGATCCGCCCCTTTCAAGATCCGAGTTTATTTTTCGTAAACAATCAACATAGGGTTCCCCTCCCCTCACCACCCCTCAGTCCCGCTCTTTTCCGCCCTGTATATTTTGGTTCTACTTTTGCTTTCCTTTCTTTTCCCCACATCATTCTGTAAAAGAGTCCTGGTTTGAACTTGAGAAAGAAAATGTCTTAGATGTTAACAAATTCAGAGTCTTCCATTAATCCATGTAGTGCAAAATACAAGTTCTAGAAAGAATTTTAAACAGACGGCATTCCTTTGTTCATTCACATCTAACCTGAAAGGGAAACCACCTAAATAAATACTTTCAGACACACTGTGGAATATTCCAGGTCCATGACTAACACAAGACTTTACATGGAATGACCTGTCTTTCATCTATTACTCCGGGGCTACGGAGGACTCGGGGGAGGCCTTCCTGATCTATAACTTGAAATTTTCACATATGATTTATCATCTTTGCAGTTGGCTAAATACACAAACAGGCTCAGTTTCTCAAGCGGTTCTGATTTTATAGCTGGGGCTGTCTTTGACTCTTCCTGGAGGGACGGGGGTCCCCCAAGAGTGAAGGCAGTAATGGCATGGCCAGCTCAATGCAAGGCTATTTGCTCATCCAACTTCACACGTAAGAGTAACATCTGTGAAGATGCTTGTGTATAGTAAGCCTATTACTGTGCATGTACAGCATCTATTAGGATGCATGTGTGTAACATGCCTGTTACTATTCCCATGTGGGCAGGTGTAATCTCTGTGAGGATGCATGTGCGTAGCATGCCAGTTATTGCTCCTCTGTAAGAAGGCGGTATTTACGGAAACCCTGGCACTATCTAATTTGCATTATCTAGCTTGCATTTGCAGAAAGCAGAGAGGTTGCTTCCTCATAACAAACCAACAAAATCCCTTCTTTCTTTTTCTTGGTCTCAGCAGCACAATGAGATACCGTTTCACACCACTGAGACAGCTAGAATGTCTTTTTAAGGAAAATAACAAGCATTGGTGAGGATGTAGATAAAATGGGATGCCAGTGGGAATTTAAATGAGTGCAGCCATTGTGGAAAACAGTTTGGTGGTTCCACAAAGAGTTAAATAGCTACCGCATGACCCAGCAATTCCACTCCTATTTTGATAATACTCAAAATAACTAAAAACAGGCGTTCAAACAATACCCTGTACATGATCGCTCATAAGAGCTTCACTGCCAGGAGCAAGCACCTGAAGATGGAAGGAACTGTCAGATGGACAGTGGCAGAAAGAACAGAGGCCGGGTGGGTGTTTGTGTCCTGCACTAGCCCAGGGGCCAGCATGGCTGGGGCTAAGGGGTTGGAAGAATTCTCACAGGAGCCCATGGCCTCTTCCCTGAGGATCTATGCACGTGCCAGATGGAAACTACCCATGGAGACAGCAGACTGGGCACGGAAAGGCGTGGTGAGGGCACGTTCTGGCCGGGGAGTCAAAGTGTGACCCACTGCAGGCCACAAGGAAGACGAAGGCAGTGCAGGTGAGATGGAAGCTGACTTAGATCCAGAGGAGACATGAAACCCCATGAAATGTTGCAGAATGCAGGCTTCCTCCTGACTGAGCAAGGAGAGAGGCAACTGGAAGGCAGCAGGTGGGCAGAGGCAGAACCTTCAGAGGGGTATAAAGAATAAGGCAACAAAAGCTTTAAAATTATTTAACGGGCCTGGCCAGTGTGGCTCAGTGCTTGAGCATCAACCCATGCACCAAGAGGTCATTGTTTCCATTCCCAGTCAGGGCACATGCCCCGGTTGCAGGAGACTGTGGATCGATGTTTCTCTCTCTCCTCCCTTTCCCTTCCTCTCTCTAAAAATCAATAAAAACATTTTAAAAATAAATTATTTCTGATGGGGTACTGGCTGTTCTTTTAGCTGTGACTTAAATACACAAGAGGAGAAAAGCTTACACGGACTCCTGGCCCGCAAGAAGGAGACACCATGAGATCCTGACCGACTGGTACATTTGGAGGAGTGTCCTGGGCATGAGTCATGAACCCTCCCGCCCCTTGCAGCCTAAATAAGGCTGCTTCAAGCCTGGCACCAACTGCTGTCACACACACACACACACACACACACACACACACACGGCAGCCCTTTGGCACTCCAGCATCTCACACAGGAAGTCAGAGTTCTCTTTGCTAAGCTCAAGAGCTGTCTGAAACTCCAAAATTATTTTAACATCACTGTTGCTCTAATTAGGCAAGAAACACTGCCAAGTTTACAAGCCGGCTGCATTTGAAGGACCATGGGCCATTACGGATGAAACCTAAGCTCAGGATGTTGTTGCTGTTGTTGTTTTAACTTTGGAAGAAACTAAATAAGGACGAAACTAAAAGGCGAATAAAAGTACTTGTAGGAGACTCAACTCTAACTTTATCTCCCCACTCGGATCACCCTTTCAGAGAGGGAGCACACCAGCCAGATCACTTGTATGGAACTCCTATGCCTCCTGTCCTCCCCCTACTCCTCCTCTCCCCACCCTTGCGGTCCTGTCCCTCTTCCTTTTCTCTCCCTCTCCATACCTACTCTCTCTTCCCTTCCTTCTTCCCCTTTTTTGCTGCTTCCCTTCCCCCTCCAGGTCTCCCCTCCTCCCTCACCCCTTTTAGAGATATGCCCAGCCACCTTGTCTTTAAAAACAGAGAGCAGTGGAGAATTCCTACTCGGGCTTATGCAAAAGAAGTGGGAATCCAGCACTGGTCAGATGCACCAAACCCCCAACAACAGTGCCGCTGGCTTTGCAGACTTCGCCAGGCAGAGGCTGGGCTCTAGGCCCTCCCACACCACCCATTCCATCTGGGAAACTGCCCTGAGGCCCAGGGCCATTACCCTGGGGTGGTCTGGCCTCCTCACCACACTGGCTGGCATCTGGTTGTGTGTGTATCTGAGACACAGGCCTATTCTGCCTTTCCTGCTTCAGGCGCCGTTCTGAGATAAACCTGAGCCTCCGAGGGCCCTTTGTGCACAAAGGCACTTACTTCCTTAAGGAAGTGGACTGCATTCCCAGCGGCTTCCCGACACAGAGTCTGCTTCCTCTGAAAATGCCCTGTTTTCCGGCTGGTGGAGATTCCCCCGAGGTAGAGCCCCAGGGACTCGGACACAGGGTGCCGAGGTTCTGGCAACTAGGAGGTGCCCACTGCCAAGAAGAGAGTCAAGTGGATAGTCCTGACTGGCCTGGCAAGGTGGACCTCCATACCTGGACGTGGGTCTTCCAGAGTCGGGCTTCTGATCTAAACCATTCCTGCTGCACAGACTCTCCAGGACTGAGGGCCGGAGGGACCCCTGTGCTGGCCTGTGGGGACCACACCCTCACGCAGCATTCTGCACTGTGGGTCATGGCAACTGGGTGATGCAGCTCTTGGAGCCCCAAGCAGTGAGCTGACTCCCCTCCTTACCAGGGAACTGCCGTCATCGTTGTGGTGGCGTTTACCAGCTCTCTGATGTGACAATACTCAGGGGTCCCTCGAGATGCTTTGAGGAAGGTGTGCATATTTGCCTGGCACCTACTGGACTTCGGGTCCAACTGGATGCTCTTGGAGTGGTCGTGGCTGGTCAGGGATGTGCCTCAGAAGAACCCAGCATACTCCTTTGTCCAATCAAAGCACAAGGGACTTAAAGGCTCAGAGGCATCAACAAAGGCACCAAGAATCCCAGAAGCACGTTGCTATCTATCCCAAAGACTTCTGTTCTCCAAAGAGACCTGAAAGTGGGTGACAGCACCTGGG
>PVJN01032637.1:0-24018 GCA_004026805.1 Lasiurus borealis | reverse complement strand
CTACAAGTCACTGGTGTGATAGATCATTTTTTCCTCTAAGGAATTGCTCAGTTGTTTGATGAAGTTAACCAAACCTGTCAACTCTGTATGTGATATCTTATTGAGTTAGGAAAATAGGGATGCCTTCTCAATAAATCTGAGTGCAAAAGTCTTCACTAGCTAACTTCATGTATTGTAACTGTGGTCATAAGGTGACTACTTCTTGATGTCTTCAAAATGGTTCAAAATATTCTCCTATCCATTTGGAGATAAAAATTACAGAAAATATTTTAATATTAAAAAAATAAACTTGCTACCATTTTATATTCAGCACATCCCTTATAATACTCTGGCAATGTGTTTTTAGGTATCAATAAACACATTATAACACTCTATAATAAAAAATATTTTCAGATTTTCTATTATTCTGTAACATAATAGCTAAGAATACCATTGAAATCAAATCAGGTATTCAAAGCAATGAAGGGGAAATTTTTTTTTTTTTCTTCTGTGGAGAAGAGCTAGATAGGCTTTATTGTGACTAAGATTCCTCTCCCTTTTGAGGATATTATACTGGTAGATATTAACAACTGCTGGATAAGGTGATTGGAAGCAAGGGAGCACCAAGGTTAGCCTCTGGTGGACTCTGACATTTAAGCTAGGTAGAGTAATGAGACTCCTCTAATGATTTAACCAAGTGAAAATACAGAATCTTTTTTTTTTTTTAATTCTCACCCAAGGATATTTTTCCATTGATTCTTAGAGAGAGGGAAAGAGAGAGAAATATTGATGTGAGAGAAACATGTCCATTGGTTGCCTCCTGCAGGAACCCAGACCAGGTCCTAGGCCAGGCAGCAAGGAGCCTGCAACTGAGTTATATGCACTTGATAGGAATCAAACCTGGGACCCTTTGATCTGCAGGCCAACAATTTATCCACTGAACAAAACAGTCTAGAGCAAGAATCCTTTTCTTAATTAACTGTAACACTGTTGGAACCAAGCTAGAAGATCTGAGCAAAGTTTTTGTAAGGGTCCACATATTACAGAAGAAAGATACAACAATAGATTTAATAATTCCCTGATGAGGCCTTCCAATGGGTCTCTACACCCCTCCTTGACTTCTGGTCTTACCCCAAGTGGGGGCAGCCTCCTAAACTGTATCACAGAGGAGTTCTTTCAAACATAATCTAGATTTTGAATTTCAGAATTCAGAGATTCTGTTAAACAAAATAATAATAATAATAATAATAATAATAATAATAATAGTATGTCTCACTAATTAGTCTGCCTTCCAAATATTGGCTTCTTTATTGTTGGAAACAACCAACATTTGAATACAATCCAATATGTCCTACATCTTCACGAGAGATATGCATATATAGCTGTTGAGAAATTTTGTTTTATAGCTTTGAGCTACCTTTCTGTCTTTTCCCCTTTCCTTTTGTGACTAACTCCTCAAAAAAAGTAGTTTATTACACTCATTCCACTGTTCAGTATATTAGGTCTCTTTGTAATCAGGAGTCTACTACTGCTTAACCTAAAACTGATAATGCACTCACAAAATCAAATAACCTTTCTCTGTCTGAACCTTTTTAGTAGATCTCTCTGTAATTACCCACACAACTTTCTTCTTAAAACTGTATCATCTGTATCCTAGTCTAGTGGCTCAATTTGTTAGAGAATTGTCCCAAACACCCAAAGGTTGTAGATTCAATTCCTGGTCAGGGTACATATCAAGGTTTTAGTTTGCTTCCCGTAATAGGTCAGGGCAATGTTTAGCACTCTCTCTCTCTCTCCCCCCTTTCCTCACTCTCTAAAAATCAATTAAAAAAAAATCTCAGGTGAGGATTTAAAAAAGTTGTATTACCCCTTTAGTATACCCAATTGGCTCATCCCTCTTTCTACTGATGGAATGTAGTTTTATTACAAGATTCAAGATCTTGACACTTTTCATCTTTATTAGTTTCTCTTCTTTAACTGTCTCATAATTACAACTATTCCATCTTGTGAATACTTCCTAATCTGAACCACAGTGTCTCTTGACTGAACTAAAATTGTTCATTTTTTTAAATATATTTTATTGATTTTTTACAGAGAGGAAGGGAGAGAGATAGAAAGTCAGAAACATTGATGAGAGAGAGACATCCATCAGCCGCCTCCTGCAGGCCCCACAGTGGAGATGTGCCTGCAAGCAAGGTACATGCCCCCAACCGGAATTGAACCTGGGACCTTTCAGTCAGCAAAATTGTTCGTTTTGATATCTAGCTTAACACCCCAATACAACCCTAAAACACAAGACTTAAACATTGATTTTACCAATATTTGTCAATACAATTATTTTTTATAATTCCTTCTATTGGGTGTATAGTTCTATTTATCCTATTGCTTCATCTCCATATGCCTAACTAACATTTTCCTTCTCTCTAATTTTTACTTTCTATATTCAATCATTTTCCAAAAATTTTCCCTCCAAATTACATGTTGAGCTTGTCCTTCTCGCTCCCTTTCTCTATTCAAGTTATTTTCTCATCATATATAGTCATAACTTTTTCTTTTATTTTCTTGTTATCAAAATAATTCTTATTCATGGTAAATAAACTAAAATAAAATAATGAAATTTGTACTCTCAGCACAAACTCTCAATTTCCTATACATTGCAGTTATATGTGTATTATTCCAAAAATTATCATTTATGCATTTAATATATTTCCAAAATATCTTCAAAGCAGTTGAACAATGTACTCTTTAATTAGTAATGTATGAGGATTCAATTTCCCCGCTCTCCTAACCCTTATGTTATCATTCCTTAACATTTGTCAATCTTTTATTTTATTGTTGATTTAATTTGCATTGTAATATTGATAAATACAATTGGGCATGCATTCATATGCTTATTAGTAATTCCTATTGCTTATTTTGTGAAATGCCTGTGTAAATTGCCATACTTATCTGATCATTCACTTTCTATGAAAAAACTGAGATGTGTGTATCTGCTTGTCCCACATTCTGTCTGAAACTATGTGTAAGAGAAATGTAGAAAGCAATTATTTAGCATATTTCAAATCTGTGGTTGAATGTGTGCTGTGCTTTACAAGTTGATGGATTTCCTCCACATACAGGAAGGATTTCCAAAGTTGAACACTACAAGGAATGATAGGAGTCTAATAAAGTTTCTATTAATTCCCTCTCTAATCTTTCCACAGTTTTAAAAGTTATGTGTTTTATTCTTAATATAACTGGGTCAGCTCATTTAGACATATATTTTCTAATATATCCCCTGAATTTCTTGCATCCCTCCATTTTTCTTATCCTATTCTTTCTGCTTGGGTTACTTACATTTTGTCATTCTATCCAATTTCAATATTTCTCCTTCAGACATCTTCTTTTTTGATATTTCCCTAATAATTCTTCTTTCTCTTAACTGTCATATAATGTAGTTGCTCAAACAATATCTATTAAATTCTGCCTTGTACAGAAATTATTCTAGTATGTGCCATCTTATCCTATTATAGTGTGAGCATCGATTTTATAGTCACAATCATTTTTCAATATATTTTTCAATATATTCCATTTTTCAATATACTCAGAAAACTTAAACATTAATTTAAAAAACTCAATAAAAATAGATTCCTAATCATTACCATTCATTCATTAATCTCAAATACATATTGGATTCCTACTGCATATGCCAACATTCTTCTCAGAGTTACAGATATAATGGTGAACAAGACTGACAAAATTTTAGAAAGACAAACAAAACAAAGACCAAACAAACTACAAAAATAATAAAACAAATAAAATACAAGTAAATAAAAATTTTTATGAAATTATTTTAATGTTTGAAATATGCTTTGAAAACTAAATAATTTTCTATATAAAGACCAGTTTGGAGGCTTGCAAGAGAGAAATGGTTGATTAGTCACAATGCTTAATTGGCTTGTGAATGAAAGATGATAAATAATGACATGTATTCAGATGATAATAGTAGAGATGGAAAGAAGTAAAAAAAAAGGATTCAAATAATATTTTGGAAAAAGAAGTTGGCAGAGCTTGATAATGATGTGGGTTTTGCATATGAAAGAAAATGTTAAAGACTAAATTTTTCTGTATTTCACAGGAACAATTTTTCCCCCTAGCACTGCAATTGCTATTAACTCCCTGACCATGTATTATTATGTCTGCCTTATTCACTTTCTCCATGTTGTACGATCTTTTGTCTTCCAAGGCCATTGTATGGTGCAAGAGATCATTGTATTCAGAACACTACAAACCTGTAATTTTCAAAGTCAGTTGATTCTGTAACATTAGAGATAATAGTATATCAGGAGATAGAAACCACAATTTGAACAGGAAGAATTTAATATAAAGGATTATTAACTATGGCTAAGGAACATTATAAAAGATAATGAGAATTCTAAAAATATCAAAAACCTAAAGTTACACAGCCAAGGAAGGAACATATTTGGAAGGGAGCTTCATCCCAAAGCTGAACTTCGGACCTCACTGGAGAAGGTGGATGGCTGTAACACACTAGATGATACAGAACCAGCTGTGCTATCCCTGGCCTGCATTTGTCCACAATCATTGGGCAAGCAGGAAATACCTTTTATGGTATATGAGCCAAAGGTGTTGGGAAGGGAACTGTGACCTAAAATGACAAGTGTAAATGCCTGTGACAGTAGAAGTGGGCAGAGACCCGCACAACTATGAGGGGTAGAGATGTGCAGGAAATAGCAGAGATTGACAAGCAGGAAACAATAGTTGAGGGTGCAGATGGGTTCCGACCGACAGACTAATGTATTCAGGACTCTAACAGCCATCCCTGGCTGGACAGCACAAGGTCTTGATTGTACAATGTCTGCATGAGTGGGCCACTGTGAGTTGGTCACCAATCTATTGGGGCTGAGAATTCAAGGTTGCTGAGAGACTGCATCCTTGGGGTGCACATTTGGTACACAGCATCAGTGGATGTTTTTCTCACATGCAATACAAACAGGGCAATAGGAACAATACAAAGTAAAAGGCAGGACACCACAAGCAGTGAAAAAAATATTTTTTTTTTCTTGCAATGTCTCTGGAGTGCCTCCTACTATTGAAGTTTAACATTGCACCTGAAGCAAAAAAGAAAAGCTTATGAGCACAAATTTCATTATCACTGGCAATTGAAGATAATTGAGGTGAATTAGAAGCTAAAATAAAATACATTGATAAACAAAATGTGTATGTAAAAGAAAAAGAAAAAGAAGAGAAAAAAAAACACACAGTGTATACAATTAAATATCTCTCTATGTAAAAGCCTAATATGCAAAGTATTCCCTCAGGAGTCTTACTGACTGAGAATTTGATCGATTGCTATGACATGTGCTGACCACCAGGGGGCAGCATGGAAAAAAAGGGATGCCTTGGCCAGCAACTGATAGCTGCTAGGGACCCTACTAGTACACTAGGCCTCTAGTCTACATATAAGAGGCAAGGAAAAATGTACAAACATACTATTGTCCTTATTTCTGTAAGTGGTCACAGGCTCTAATAGTTTTCGCTTCCTTCTTCTATCCCCACAATATATTTTCTTTGCCCTTACCTTAGCCAGAACTCAGCACTAAGCAATGTCCCCACCCTCCAAGAATCTCTTGGGTTTCAGAAATTACTTTTCTGCTCCTGTTTTACATCAGCTATACAATTTTCTTTTGATAATGGAAAACAGATGCTTCAATTAAAGAGAGATTCTTTTTGTGTGTATGCCTGTTGCTTGAGTTGCATTCAGTGTTTACAATGGTCAAGGGCAGTCTCATCTTCCAATTGAATGTATCCCTCACTTTACCTTTTCCTGAAAGTAATGCAAATAGTCACTACCACTTGGGCCATAGACCCAGCAGATTCTAGGTCACTTGCATATCTGTGTAGTATAACATTTTATATTGAGTCTTAACAAATCACCATAGGAAACTCACATTACAAATCCTTAGGATTCTAGAGCTAGTTCATGCCACATGGAGTAGAGGTTATTGTTTGAAAAGTAGTTCTTAGTGAGTCATTGTAAGGACCAGACATATATGAGAATGCGACATCAAAGGGACTCTGATAAAACTGTACATCATGAGGTGCTTGTGTAAAACTCATCAAGTTCAAAGTCTGGTGGGCACAGGAGTAACACATTATAAAATGGAAGTAATATAACAAGGATAAGGCTAAAAGGCTAAAGTAAACTGCATAGATGTGGTTCAGACCCCAGTAACATCCACCATTAGTACATTTATCCTATCTCCAAGCTTCAAAGCAAAAGAAAAAGAGAACAAGTCATTTAGGAACAGAGTTTGCAAATTAAAAAGAAAAACCTGAAAGAAATATAGGAAAGCTGAAATTAAGAGTGACTTAGTAGTGATGAAGCTGAAAAAGAAAGAAATGTCAGTTATGACAGGCCTTGTAAGTCATGTTAAAATATTTTAAACTTAACCCTGAGGGCCACTATTAAAGTTATTTAGTCAGGTTAATACCATGTTTTAGAAAACTCATCCTGATTTCAGAATAATCAACAGAAGGAGTGTGGAAGGCAAGAGAGAGAAAAAAAAATTAGGAAGTTATCCTATCTAATAAAAGAGTAATATGCAAATTGACCATATCTCCTCTACACCTACCAGCCAGGCCCACCAGCCAATCAGAGCGAGTATGCAAGATAGCTATCGCCACAGAGAGAGCAGGAGGAAGGCCTGGGTTGACCCTGGCAATGGAAGCATTTCGCACACCCTGTCACACAGGCCTCCGCTTAAGTCAACAATGTTTCAATGGCTGTGTGAGCAGAAGCTTGCCTCTGCTCCAGGTTACAAAGTTTCAATTGTAGAAGATAAATAAATCCTAGATACCAGGTTCTCTGCTTGGGTTGCCAGGGGCTGTGGCCAGCCTACAAACCAACACAGGCCTCTTGCCCAGACCACCCCATGCTCCAAGGGAACCCTCACCCTGATCTGGGACACACTTCAGGGCAAACCAGCTGGCCCCCACCCATGTACCTGGCCTCTATACTATCTAATAAAAGAGTAATATGCAGATTGACCATCACTCCAACACACAAAATGACTGCCCCATGTAGACATAAGATGGCTACCATAAGATGGCCAGCAGGGGAGGGCAGTTGGCAGGGACCAGGCCTGCAAGGGAGGGCAGTTGGGGGTGATCAAGCCTGCAGGGGAAAGCACTTAGGGGTGACCAGGCTGGCAGAGGAGGGAAATTGGGGGTGACTGGGCCTGCAGGGTAGGACAGTTAGGGGTAAACAAGCTGGAAGGGGAGCAGTTAGGCATAAATTAGGCTGGCAGAGGAGTAGCTAGGGGGTGATCAGGCTGGCAGGCAGAAGTAGTGAGGGGCAATCAGGAAAGCAGGCAGGTGAGCAGTTGGGAGCCAGCAGCCCTGAATTGTGAGAGGGATGTCTGACTGACCATTTAGGCCCGGGCAGTCTGACATCCCTCAAGGGTTCCCAGATTTGAGAGGGAACAGGCAGGGATGAAGGACACTACTTCCCCCCACCCCCACTCCCATGAATGAATTTTGTGCACTGGGCCTCTAGTTACAATAATAATTAGGCATGACCTGATGATCATTTTAATAACTTCTCATCTTGGTGTATGCATGTTCTACTGTCTCAAAGTCTTATACCAAAACTTCTACATTTTAGTTGTAGGTATTATACCTTCCCTGCATTTACAAAAGTAGCATTTTAGAGAAAAAGGTATTTTAGCTCAAGGACAAATAATCCACATGAAAACTAATATGTTTCAGAATTGGAATTTAAACTCACTCTGTATGATTTCAAAGCCAAAGTTCTTTCAAATATATTCATGATGAAGGTAGACATATACAGTGATAAATTAAAATGTGACGTAAGTGAGAACCTCTAACAACAGCTAAACAAAATGTCATGGAATAATTACAAACAACAACTTATTCCACAGACATTAAACTACCCTAAAGTCCTCAGACATAGAATGTTGTTAGTTTACTTGGGCATTTTTCACTATTACATTTTGCTATCTATGTTGAACACAGAATTTGGAAGACTGTTAATATTTGACAGCATTGTTTTATCTATGCTGCTTAAGTGGAAAATCTATATACTTTTGTCCTAGGAACAAATTTTTAAAATTCATTCTTTAAAAAAATCAATAAAATATATTTAAAAAAATAAAATAAAAATAGCTGAATTTTTTTTAATGTTTTCATCTATAGTTTTGTCTTTTGTTGTTATTTAAGAAGTAATATAATAATTATATATGATACTGAATTTATCAGACTGAGCAACTTGTAAATTATATAAATGTCTAATTATTATGCTGGACACCTGAAACTACTATAATATTTCAACTATAATTAAAAATTAAAAAATAAAAACTAGTGCCAGATCAGTTGATAAAAATTTCAAACTATACTGAATTACAGAATGCATAAAGTAAAATAACTTTATTAGCTTTTGTGTATCTTTTCTTTGCCAAATATGTGAATTATATCACAATCACTACATTTGTACTAGTAAAATGTTTAAATCTTAAAAGATAAAGTGGTATGTAGAAAGAACAATTCTTAGTGGGAATATAACAATATTAGAACTACTTTGGAAAATTGGTGGAAGTTGTTCAGTAAAATATATGCATACTCTATAACTATAGTAATTTAACTCTCTAGCATACAAACTGAAGGAATTTTTACAGATGTTTATAACTTAAGATAGATAAGTTTTAATCCATGAGCATAGTTTAATTTAAAAAATCAAACATATTTGGACATAAGAGGATAGATAAATAAATTGTGCTATATTAATTTAATAGAATATTAAATAGCAATTAAAATGAATTAACTATGCCTATTCATATAAAATTGGACTAAATTCAAAAACAATATTGAACAAAAATAAGGTATATATGTGTTCATATTTAAATAAAGTTCAAAGATATAAATATCCAAACACTACATTGTTTAAAGATATTCTCATATGAGGAGAAACACTAAGAAAAAGAAAGGGAATCATAATGTCAGAAGTCAGCACAGTGATTCACTCTAGAATGTGGAGTACTCCACATCATTCTTATAATAAACTAGAGGCCCAGTGCAAAAATTTGTGCATGGGGAGGGGGGGGGTTGTTCTTCAGCCCAGCCTGTTCCCTCTCAAATCTAGGATTCCTTGAGGTATATCTGACTGCCTATTTAGGCCTCTCACAGTCCAGTACTTCTGGCTCCCAACTCCTTACCTGCCTGCATTCCTGATTGCCCCTAACTGCTTTTGCCTGCCAGCCTGATAACCCCCTAACCATTCACCTGACAGCCTGATTGATCCCTAACTGCTCCTCTGCCAGCCTATTTGCCTATAAATGCCTTCCCCCATAGGCCCGGTCACCCCTAACTTCCCTCCTTACCACCCTGGTCACCCCTAACTGCCCTCCCCTGCAGGCTTGATTGCCCCCAACTGCCCTCCCTTGCAGGCCTGGTCTCAGCCAACTGTCTTCGCCTGCTGGCCTTCTTGTGGTGGTCATCTTGTGTCCACATGAGAGCAGGATCTTTTGATCACATGGGGGCAGTCATCTTGGGTGTTGGAGTGATGATCAATCTGCATATTACTCCTTTATTAGATAAGATAGAGGCCTGTTGCCCAGGTGGGAGCCAGCTGATTTGCCCTGAAGGGTGTCCTGGATCAAGGTGGGTGTTCTTTTGGGGGTGGGGTGGCCTGTAGTAGTTTGCATACCAGCCCCACCCCCTGGTGATCCAAGGGGTGACCCTATCATATAGAATAAACTTTATAGCCTGAAGTAGAGCTATTGAAACTTTGTTACCTTAAGAGGAGGCTTGCTGGCCAGGGTTTGTGGAATGTTTGGTTTCTTTCATTGCCAGGGGCAACCCAAGCCTCCCTCCTGCTCTCTGTGCCTAGCCATCTGGTTGGGTTAATTTGCATACTCACTCTAAATGGCTGGTGGGCGTGGCTTGTGGTGTAGCAGAGGTATGGTCAATTTGCATATTACTCTTTTATTAGAATGGACTAGCAGCATGTTTTTTGTTTGTTTTTTAGGAGAAAATACACAGATGTTTATTATTTTTAAAAATATACCTTTAATATACATATAGTAAAATGTAGTCCTTTCAGAGTACAATTCTATGTTTTGTCAAATTCAGAGTTTTGTAACCAAAAATACAATTAGGATTCAATGCAGTTTGTAACTATCTTTCCAATCTCCATTAATACCATTGCACTATACCTTTAGAGGCACCTCCCTCTACATGGAACCCACTGATTTTTAATCAATCCCTAGAACACTGCCTTATATAGGATGATTTAGAAATGGAGTAATAAGGTACATAGCCTTTTGATTATGAGTTTTTAGAATAATTTAGCAGTTACCTACAGTATTGCATATATCAACTATTTGTTTAATTGTTAAGTACTATTCCAAAGTATGTAGGCAACACTGATCATTTAGCTGCTTCCAAGGTGAAGAACAATTTGAAATGTTTCTAGTTTCAGCCTCATTTAACCTTCATTCTTTATATATTACCCACAATATAAATATTATTTTATGTATATTTGATAGTTAAAAACCATTTAAAGCAAAGGAAAACAAAGTTTTGACCTTTGAAACATGTAAAATGCATTTAAATCTAAAATTATGTATTGGGAAACATAATATAAGTTGATATTTTAAAGCAAAATGATCTAAAATAATTTAGATATTCTGTTAGAAATATTTAATGTTCTCATTGGTACTTATTTTCATGATTAAATAGGGAAAATGTTAACAATAATACTATGGTATGCCTTTGAATGATCACATGAAAAAATATTGTCCTTTCATGTTATGTAATTTACTTTTAATAATATTACACCTCATACTCTATATGAAAATTAACTCAAAATGGATGTATCTACATGTAAATTTTGAAAGAATAAAAATTTAGCAAAATACATGAGAACATCTTTATACTTGGAATTAGGTAGAGTTCTTAGAAATGACACCAAAATCATAATTCACAAAAGAACAAAAGGATAAATTGGACTTCATCAAAATTAAAACTTTTGCCATGTTAAAAATAATATTACATTACATGAAAAGACAAACAATAGACTGGCTGAAATATTTGCAAATCACATGTGTTGTAATGAATGTATAGCAAATTTTTAAAACTATATTAAGAAAATAAAATTTCAATCCTATCTGATAAAAGAGTGATATGAAAATTAACCATCACCCACCAGCCAATCAGGAGCAAGTACACAAATTAATCCAACCAAGATGGCTGTGGCTATGAAGAGAGCAGGAGGCTTGGGTTTCCCCAGCAATAAAGGAAGCCAAGTTTTCTTTACACTCTGGCAGGCCAAAGCCTCCACTCAAAGCTGCAAAGTTTCAATTATAGAAGATAAATAAATCCCAGATGCCAGGGCCTCCACTTGGGTTCCCAGGGGGCGTAGCTGACCTGAAAACTATCACAGGCCCCTCCCACAGGTCACCCCATGTCCCAAGGGAACCCCCACCTTGATCCTGGACACCCTGATCTGGAACAACCTTCAGGGCAAACCAGCTGGCCCCTACCCCTTCAGCAGTCCTCTGTCCTATCTAATAAAAGAATAATGTGCAAATTGACCATCATGCCAACACACAAAATGGCTGTCCCCATTTTGTCTCAGATAGTTACCCCCATGTGGACACAAGATGGCCAGAAGATGAGGGCAGTTCGGAGGGACCACGAATGCAAGGGATGGCAATTAGGGGTGACCAGGCCCATAGAGAAGGAAGGTTGGGGGCAACTGGGCCTGCAGAGAAGGGCAGTTGGGGGTAACTGAGGCCTGCAGGGGAGAGCAATTGGGGTGAGTAGGCTGTCAGGGGAGCAGTTAGGCAACAATCAGGCTGGCAGGGGAGTGGTTAACAGGCTGTCAGGCTCACAGGCAGAAGTGGTTAGGGGCAATCAGGCAAGCAGGCAGGCAGGTGAGCAGTTGGGAGCCAGCAGTCTTGGATTGTGAGAGGGATGTAGAATCAGGCCTAAATTGATAATTGGATATCCTTCAAAGGTCCCAAATTGGAGAGGGTGCAGGATGGGCTGAGGGACACACGCCCCCATGCACAAATTTCGTGCACTGGGCCTCTAGATAAAAATAGGCAAGAGAACTGAACAGATACTCTACCAAAGCATATATAATGAATGGCAAATGAAATTATGAAAATATATTCAGTGTCATTAGTTATTAGAAAAATACTTATTAAATCTATCAGAATAGATTTTCTAAGGCTGGGTTGTTAAATAAAGTGACATCTCTTCTTGCTATTTTGAAACAGAAGTTCAATTTTGAGCACATGTATTTAAGTAGGAGTGTGTGTGTGTGTGTGTGGTGTTTGGGGTGGTTATTGGTTGTGCCACCATTTATTTTCCACTTGGTAGAAGTTAAGTGGTAATGAATTCGAGTATAAATATATTACCCTTTACCTTACCAATTCTTCATTATTGTTGCCCTTCTACATATCTGAGTATCTCTTAAGTTTCAGAAGCTATTAACATGGTAGTGGTAACAAAGTAGGAAGGAGGGTCCTTTCAGCCCCAGCTCTTCTGGAGAAGCTGGGTGTGTGACATGCTTTCAAAAAGCCCTAGCACAAGGCACATGGCCATCCCTCCTTTAAAATCCCTTTTATATTCCAGCAGTAGCCTTATGATCATCCAAATAGTCCAACACATGGTGATACCTCATTAATCTTCAGAAAGCACTGCTGGGATCATGTCACGTTCTTGATCAGACACCATGTCTCTGAATTAAGGACTCCCCATTGACTAGGAGATAATTCCCAGATTCTTGATGTGTTGATATGTAGCCTCTCCTCTCTCGTCCAAGCTGAACACTCACTTTCCACACAACACTGCAATTGATTCACTCTCCCTGGAGAGTTTCTTACTATATATCTTGCTTTAATTGCCTTCCAACATTCCTGCCAACCCCCTCATTAGGCCTACCAGGACCACCTACCCAAACCCATTATATGATTTCAGACTACTGTAGTTCTGAGTTTTTCTTTCATCATTCCAACATGAAGTGATGATTCTGTCTCTGAATGCCTAATGTGCTCACCACATTTATAGCAATTAATCACTTACTTCTGGTGGCTTCCTTTTCTAATGGTGACTTCACTCTCATTTTCATCTGTTGCATGTATTTGAGTTTTGTGCTTACGTTTTGAATTTTCAAATGAGTAAGCCAAATCTTTAGTGTTTTAAAAGCAAGAATTGCTTGTTTTTTGTATACTCAAATGTACCCATCACAGTGTCTTTCCTAATATATGTACTCATAAATATTTGTATTTGATTTTACTAAAACTGCCCCAGGCTATATAACTCTGTTCTGTATAATAATTTCTGCTTTTTCAAAATGGGTCATGTCATCTTTTGAGCACAGTATGAAAAGCAGTATCTAAACTGATAATAGTAGAAAATGATGGCAGAAAAATTAGAAAAGTAAAAGCTGGTGGTGGTGGGGGCAATGAATGAGTATAGAACATAAAGAAATATAGGACAAAAATTAAAATAGAACAATTACTGCATATTGCCATTTCTTGTTAATAGATGATTTGGTTTGACGAAGCAGGAAATGGTGATAGAAGGAAGTCACATGTCTAATCTTATAGAAAGAAAGAAAAGGATATGGAGGCACGGCTTTTCCTTTTAAAGTTTGACATTGGTTTGTGTCATTAGTGGTATAGTGCGTTTCTCGGACCAATTTCTGAATTAAAGTGAGTAGTGAGGATATCATTAATAGTTTTTTTTTAAACATATTAATAAAGTTAATCTTTATCACCCCCTATTGACTGTAAGCTCCATAAGAAGAACACTCAGACCTATAGTTTTGCCTCTCATACCTGACAGTGATCTGGCTATATAACAGGTGCTTAGATTTTTGTTGAATAGATTAAACCAACATTTTTTTAGATAATTTGCTTTATTAGAGATTTGTGTTTTTAACCAGAACTTGCTCTCTTATTTGATTATCAAAGAATATATAATTTGCTTCTCAGCATATTTCCAAGAATCTTAGACTCAGTTTTATATTCCATCATAACAATAATGTTGACTCTTCTGATTAGAATATTGACTCTGATTCCTCTTTTGTATCTTTTCTTATCCTTTTTGTCTTTATTATAAGCTATTCCAAGCTCTTTTAAATTCTTCTTCAGAAAGATGCAGGGTATAAATAAATAAAAGCTTTACAGTGCAATCACCCACCTGTTTCTGAAATAAAATGCTGACATTTCAAATGTCTTCTTGTAAAGGTCCATTACTTAAAAAAGGATTGGAATAAATTCAACACAAATGAGAATTAATACAGATGTCCTCTCAAAGGTTGAAATGAATAGTAAAACTTGGAATTTTATAAAATTAAGACAAGTAACAAAATAAATGTACCAACGAAATAGAAACAGACTCATACAAACAGAGGGGGGAGGGATTAGGGAAATGGGTGAAAGAGATAAAGCTATTAAGAAGTACAAGTTAGTAATTACAGAATAATTATGGGGATCTGAAATACAGCATAGGGAATATAGTCATCAATACTGCCTAAACTTTGTATGATGCCAGGTGGGTACTGGAAATATCAGAGAAAGCACTTTGTAAAAAGCATACTTGTATCATCACTATGCTATACACTTGAAATTAATACAAAATAATACTGAACAATTAAATCTCAAGAAAATATTTTCCGAGTGTGATATGAATGTGTTCTCACTGTTTTATAACATGTAATTCTTTTCCACCTCTCTTTCTTACCCCTCTGTCCAACATAACTAATTAAAGGAACATTATGCAGTTTGATTAGAAAAAATATATAAATTTCCAATACCAAAAAAATAAAACACCATATTTTTAAAAACACCCAAAGTAATATTATAAGAAATGTTAAAGAGCCTGCTTTTAGAATTAGAATTAGAATAAGAAGAAGAAGGAGAAGGAGAAGGAGGAGGAGGAGGAGAATAAAAAAGAGTTAAAAGAATAATATGGCAATAAATACATACCTAAAAATAATCACTTTTAATGTAAATAGCTTAAATGCTCCAATTAAAAGACATAGGGTAGTCAAATGGACAAGAAAACAAGAAATATATATATATATATATATCCACAAGAGACCCAGACATACAGACTAAAAGTAAAAATATGGAAAAAGTTATTTCGTAAAAATGAAAATGAAGCAAAAGTTGGGGTAATAGTACTTATATCTGACAAAATAGGCTTTAAAACAAAAACTATAGTAAGAGACAAGGAATGACCCTAGATACTGATAAAAGGAGGATATAATACTGGTAAACACTTATGCACCCAACATAGGAACACCAAAATATGCAAAGCAAATTTTGATGGATATAGATAAGAGATTGATAGTAATGCTGTCATATTAGGGGATTTTAATAATCCTCCTCCTCTTCATCCTCCTTCCTGACATCAATTGACTGACTTTGAGATATAAAATCAACAAGAAAACAGCGCCCTTAAATGACACACTACATCTGTTAGACTTAATTGATATTTTCAGAGCATTTCATTCTAACATAAGAAAGACTATAGATTCTTTTCAAGTGCACATGCAACATTTTATTTTATTTTTTAGAATAGACTATATGTTAAGACAAACTAAGTTTCAGTAAATGTAAGAAGATTGAGTTCATATCAACCTTTCTCTGTGATCATAATGGTATGAAACTAGAAATCAATCACAGGGAAAAAATACTTAAAAACACATAAAGTCATGGAGGCTAAGTAACATGTTACTAAATAATGAATCAGTTAACAATGAGTTCAAGGAAGAAGTAAAACGTTAACTTGAAACAAATAAAAATAACAATACAACAATCCAAAATCTATGGGACATTTATAGCATTACAGGCCTATCTCAGGACACAAGAAAAAAACTCAAACAATTTCACTTTACTCTCAAGGAGCTGGGAAAAAAAGCAACAAATACAGCTCAAAATGAGTAGAAGGAAGGAAGCAATGAAGATCACAGCAGAAGTAAACAAAATAGTCTAAAATTTTACTATAAAAGATTAATGAAATCAAGAGCTGGTTCTTTGAAAAGATAAACAAGACTGACAAACTTTTAACAATACTCAAAAAGAAAAAAAAAACACACACATCAAAAACAGAGAGGAGCCTAATAAATAAAATCAGAAATGAAAGAGGAAAAGTCACAATAGATACCAAATAAATACAAAGGATTATGAGCAACTTTATTCCAACAAGTTGGACAATCTAGAAGAAATAGATAAATTTCTAGGACAATACAACTTTGCAAAATGGAATCAAGAAAAAAATCAAACTCTGAATAGACAGATTGGTGAAATGAAGAGGGAATAATAAACTCCCCAAAATAAAAGTCCTGGGACCAATGTCTTCAAAGGTAAATTTTAGTAAGCATTCCAAGAACTAACACCTTTTTTTTGCAAACAATTCCAAATCATTCAAAAGGAGGGAAAACTCCCAAGCTCACTTTATTAGGCCAGAATTACCCTAATTCCAAAACCAAATAAAGACAAAACAAAGAAAGAAAATTATAGGCCAATATCCTTGATGAATATAGGTGCTGAAATCATCAACAAAATGTTAGCAAACCAGATCCAGGAATACATTTAAAATATCATACAAGTGAGATTTATTTCAGGAATATAAGGTTGGTACAATATCCACAAATTAATAATATATATATATATATATATATATATATATATATATATATATATAATACAAACAAAATGAAATATAAAAACTACATGATCATGTCAATAGATGTAGAAAAAGTATTTGATAATAACCAGCACTGATTTATGGTTAAAAAATAAACTCTCAGCAAAGTGGGAATAAATTTATGATTAAAAAAACAAAAAACCTCTTAGCAAAGTAGAGCAATCATAACTCAATGTAATAAAGGCCATAAAACCCACAGCTAAGATTATACTCAATGTGCAAAAACCTAAAAGCTTTCCCATAAGATCAGGAATAAGGCATGGATGTCCTGCTTTCCCCACTCTATTCAACATAGAACTGGAAGTCCTAGCCACAGAGATCAGACAAGAAAATGAAATAAAAGGCATTCAAATCAGAAATGAGGACATAAACCTGACATTATTCACAGATGGCATATTTTGTGCATAAAAATTAAGATACCTAGGAATAAACTTAACTAAGGAGGTAAAAGACCTGTACTTGGAAAACTACAGAATATTGAAAAAGAAGATAGAGGAAGACATAAACAGACAGAAGAACATATCATGATCATGGACTGGTAGAATCAAGGTCACTAAAATGTCTATACTAACCAAAGCATGTACAGATTCAATGCAGTCTCCATTAAAATACCAATGCATATTTCAAAGATCTAGAACAAACTCTTCAAAAATTCATCTGGAATAAGAAAAAAAAAAGATCCTGAATAGCCACAACAATCCTGAGAAAGAAGAATGAAGTTAAAGGAATCACAATACCAGATGATCAAACTATATTATCAAGCCACGGTTCTCAAAACTGCCTGGTACTGGCAGAAGAACAGACATATAGGCCAATGAAACAGAACAGGGAACCTAGAAATTGACCCAAGCCATTATGCTCAATTAATGTTTGATAAAGGAGGCATTAGTATACAATGGAGTCAAGACAGTCTCTTCAATAACTTGTGCTGGGAAATTTGGTCAGATACATACAAAAAAATGAAACTAGATCACCAACTTACATCATACATAGAAACAAACTCAAAATGGCTAAAGGATTTTCATATAAGACAGGAAACCATAAATATCCTACAAGACTCCACAGGCAGCAAAATAGCAGACATATATTGTAGCAATATCTTTACTAACACTGCTCCTAGGGCAAAAGAGACTAAGGAGAAAATAAACAAATAGGATTACATCAAAATAAAAAGCTTCTGCAATGCTAGAGAAACCGTCAACAAAACAACAAGAAAGCCCACTGCATGTGAGAACATATTTGCCAATGATATTTCAGATACAGGTTTAATCTCCAAAATTTACAGAGAACTCATACAACTTAACAAAAGAAAGATAAATGATCCAATCAAAGAATGGGAAAATGACCTAAATATATACTTTTTAAAAGAGGACATACAGAAGGTCGAGAGACATATAAAAACATGCTCAAAGTTACTAATCATCCAAGAGATGCAAATCAAAATAACTGGGATATCATCTCACACCTGTCAGAATGGCTATCATCAACAAATCAACAAACAACATGTGCTGGCAAGGTAATGGAGTAAAAGGAGCCCTCATACATTGCTGGTAGGAATGCAGACTAGTGCAGCCACTATGGAAGATATTATGGAGTTTCCTCAAAAAGTTAAAAACGGGACTCTCATATGACCCAGTAATCCCACTTCTAGGACTATATACCTTGCAACTAGAAATACCAATCAGAAATTATATATAGACTGCTATGTTCACAGCAACACAATTTACAATAGCTAAGATTTGGATTAGCCTAAATGCCCATCAGCAGATGAGTGGATTAAAGAAATGTGATACATATACACAATGAAATACTATGTTGCTATAAACCATTTAAAACAGCATGAATGGGACTGGAAAGCATTATGCTAAGTGAAATAAGCCAATTGGAGAAAAATAAATATCACATGATCTCATTCATATGTAGGATATACTGATCAACATAATTTGATGAACAAGAAGAGATCCAGAGACAAATGGCAGGGAAGGGGGGTTTAGAGAGCAACCAAAGGTCTTATATGCATGTATATTAGCACAATCAATGGACACAGTCACTGGGGTGGTAGGGACTTGCCCGGGGTGGGAATGGTGGGAGTTAGGAAAGTGTCAATCAGGGAAAAAGGAGACAAATGTAAATATTTAGACAATAAATACAATTTTTTAAAAAAGAAAAAAATACCCTGAAGATTCCACCAAAAAGTTATTAAATGAATTATGCAAAGTAGCAGAATACATAATTAATATCCAGATATCAGAAAGAAAAGCTAAGAAAACAATCCCATTTACTAGGGCAATAGCAACAAAAAAAATAAGTTACATAGGAATAAGTTTAACACAGGAGATAAAAGAGCTATTTTCAGAAAACTATGGAACATTAAAGAAAGAAATTGAGGAAACTACAAATAAGTAGGGAACAACAAATCATGTTCATGGTTTGCAAGAATTAATATCATTAAAATGCATATATTACCCTGAGCAATCTATAGACTCAACACAAACCCTATTAAAAATACCAACAGCTTATTTTACAGATCTAGAATAAATATTCCAAAAATTTACATAGAACAAAAAAAGATCTCGAATAACTGCAGGTATCAGGAGAAAGAAGAACAAAGTTGGGGGGATCACAACATTGGATATCGAATTACACTTAAGGCCATTGTAATGAAAACAAACTTGTACTGGAATAATAAGAATTGATCAGAATCACCAAAACCGGTTTGAGTCAATGGATAGAGTGTCAGCCTATGGACTGAAGGGTCCCAGGTTCGATTCTGGTCAAGAGCATGTACCTTGGTTGTGGGCACATCCCCAAGAGGTGGTATGCAGGAGACAGCTGATTGATGTCTCTCTCTCATCAATGTTTCTAACTTTCTATCCCTCTCCTTCCCTCCCTGTAAGAAATCAATAAAATATATATTAAAAAAATTGATCAGAATCAAGAGCCCCCAAATCAACACACACCTATATGGTCAATTAATATTGACAAAAGAGGCAAGAACATACAATGGTGTCAAGACAGTCTCTTCAAAAAGTGGTATTTGGAAAATTGGACAGGTACATGAAAAAAAAAAATGAACTTGACAACCAATCCATATCATACACAAGAGTAAACTCAAAATGGATAAAATACTTAAATGAAAAATGTAAAATCATAAAAATTCAAGAAGAAAACATATGTAGTAAAATCTCTGACATTTAGTATAGCAATATTTTTGCCAATATATCTCTTAAGGCAAGGGAAATAAAGAAAAAGTAAAGAATTGGAACTACATTAAATTAAAAATCTGCCCAGCAAAAAACAAAAACAAACAAACAAAAAAAAAACATAAACAAAATGAAAAGGGGACACAATATATGGGAGAACATATTCAAATAAATCTGATAAGGGGTTGATTTTGAAACTTTATAAAAAATATATACAACTCAACACCAAGAAGACAAACAATACAATTAAAAAATAGGCAAAAGTCCTCAATAAACACTTTTCCAAAGAGGACATACAGATGGACAACAGACATGGAAAAATGTTTATCATTACTAATCATCAGAAAGATGCAAATTAAAACGATAATCAGATATCACCAAGCACCTGACAGAATGGCTACCATCAATAAATCAACAAACGATAATTGCTGGCTAAGATGTGAAGAAAAGGGAACCCTCGTGCATTGTTGGTGGGAATGCAGATTGGTGCAGCCACTGTGGAAAACAGTATAGAGTTTCTTTAAAGAATTAAAAATTGAACTTTCTTTTGACCAAGTGATTACATTTTTGGAACCACAAAATACCAATTTGAAAGAATATATAGACCCTTGTTTCATGGCCAAGAAATGGAAACCACCCAAGTGCCCACCAGTGGATTAGTGAATAAAAAAAGTTCCGGTACATTTGTGCAATGGAATACTATGAGGACATAAAAAAGGAAGAAATCATGCTTTTTTGTGATAGGATGGATGGACCTGGAGAATAATATGCTAAATGAAATAAGCCAGTTAGAGAGAGACAAGTACCATATGATTTCACTAATATGTGGAATCTAAAAATATCCAAAATAAACTGATTATAAAATAGATACAGAGTATGGATACATAGAACAGATTGACAGCTATCATAGAGGAACAGGGAAGGGAGAGATTGGATAAAAGAAGCTGGAGGGATTAGCCAAAAAACATTATGCATGACCCATAGATACAGAGGCCAGAGGGAAGGGAGGGGACTAGTTGGAGGCAGGTAAAGGTGGGGAATATGGTGACACCTATAAGTGTCAATAATAAAATTGAAGAAAAAGATAAAAATAATAATAATAAAAGCAGCCCTTTAACAGACTGCTACTCAAAAAATTACTATGAGTAAAGAGTATTATATATACTAGAGACCCAGTACATGAAATATGTGTGCTGGGGAGTTAGGGGGTGGTGTCCCTCAGCCCAACCTAACCCTCTCAAATCTGGGACCCCTAAGGGATGTCCGACTGCCGGTTTAGGCCTGAACACTGTGGGTAGGATTGGGCCTAAACCAGCTGTCAGCCATCTCTTTCACAATCCAGGACTGCTGGGTCCCAACTGCTTGCCTGTCTGCCTGACTGATTGCCCCTAACTGCTTCTGCCTGCCAGTCTGATCACCCCCTAACTGCTCCCCTGCTGGCCAGTTGCCCCAACTGCCCACACCTATCAGTTGGATCACCCCCAACCACCCACCCCTGCAGGCCTGCTAATCCCCAACTGCCCTTCCTTGCTGGCCATCTTGTGGCAGGCATCTTTGACCACATGGGGGCAGCCATCTTCTACAAGGGCATGAGGATCAATTTGCATATTACCACTTTATTATATAGGATTGCACATATTATAATGTTTACAGCTAAAAAACAACTATATAATATGACAAATTTAAAAATCTCCATATACACTTACATTTTTTTTCTAAAATACATTTTATTGTTTTTTTACAGAGAGGATGAGAAGAGGGATAGAGAGTTAGAAACATCGATGAGAAAGAAACATCGATCAGCCGCTTCCTGCACGCCTCCTACTGGGGATGTGCCTGCAACCAAGGTACATGCCCTTGACTGGAATTGAACCTGGGACCTTTCAATCCGCAGGCTGATGTTCTATCCACTGAGCAAAACCGGTCAGGGCTACACGTACATTTTCAGTCACAATTTAGTCATTTTATATTTTTTATTTCCTTTGATTCATTCTAGCTGAATGAATTGAGATTAGTTTCACATCATAGTTTGGAATGTAAAATGGGTGTGTTAGCAACTTATTAAAACTAGTACATTTCTTCAGTAAAAGTAGAAATGACTACCTAAAAAAGATAAAGCTGTGATCCTTTTGAATTATTAATAGAGTACCATTTCAATCATGCACAGCACAAAGAACTCTCCTATATAAAGGTATATGGCAGCTAAAAGGACTTATTTTTTCCTGCTATGATATTTGCCATTTCTTCCCCTTGTATACTCTTCCTAATTTTCCAAAAGCAACCCCATCAGTGCACATACACGGACACAAACACACCCTTAATGATTAACTCTCACCTCTTGCTTTCTTAGCTTGGAAAGATATTCACAAGCAATAGCTCCTTTATTTCCGGTCTGTGAGTGAATATGGGTTATAACTGAGAGCATGTCCTTTTCCCTGTGCATGCGTACCTTCAGCCTCAGGAGTCAGTGCTGCATTTCTAATTCCCTGACACAAGAAACAACGTGTCCCATGTCAGGGAATTAGATACATGGAACTGACGGACAGCTGTCATACAGGAGCAGGGAGGGGGGAAATTGGATAAAAGAAGCTGAAGGGATTAGCAAAAGAACATTGTGCATGAAACACAGATACAGACAACAGTGTAGTGATGGCCACACTATGATTTTTCATAGCCATGTTTCTGCTGCAGTCTCTCTGACTACTGTCCTGATTTTCTTGAGTAGCAGATGTCCTGGGTGGTACGGATTGTGTCTACATTCAGCCTAAAGACAGCTGCTAAAAAATAAATTCAGAGAAGATGGCAGAGAGATGCTAAAGGCTCATGAACCCCATCAGAGCTAACCACCATCATTTGCCCTAGGGTTTTCCAGGATACTATAGGATAAGTAGGACCCATAAAGTCTTATTGATCATGACATTGCTCCCTTGCAAGCCCTCATTATCTTTGATAAAAGTGCAATCTGACAATCAAACTCGCCAGAGAGATTGGGCGGTATTTTTGGATCTTAAACTTCAAGGATACTTAATTGAAATATTTATTTTCCTACTTTCTGTCTGTTCAACTGTTACTCCCTATGTCTCATAAATTGAACATGACCAGTTGTAATCAGTCCCCAGGATGTTATTTTCCTGACCCTTTCCCCTGTCTCTTTTGACTTTATTGTGTGTGTTTTTTACAGAAGTCTATGTTGTGCAGAGCTGCCTAGAGCATTCCCTGCCACCTCTGCCCTCACCCTCCAAGGTGGAATGATAAAGCTGCAGCTTAAAATTTCAGCATATCAACCGTGTAGGACTGTGATCTTTCCACTACTCCAAAAACGGAATCATGTTCATCTGAGCCTTTCTGGAGTCTGGGAATGCTTAGTATTAGTCCAGGTGTGAGACAAATAGTACAAATCTACGAAAAATGAGTCTTTTGTCTGTTTCAAATATAACATAGAGAATGTTAAACTTCAACAGAATTCAGACTCTTGAATGAAATAGAGGCAAACAAAATTATTGTTGGAGTTAAAAATCATTTGTATTAACTACACTCTGGTTAAAATTTATATTATCAAAGAAAAAGGATATATTTCCAAACCTGATCTTGAGTCCCATACCTACAAAATAAGTCCCGGACAAAACAATCATTTTCAGCTAAGTTCAGTGAGCACTGGCGTCCTTTTAAACTCACCTTTCTCTAGGTAGGTACCACCTGTCAGATGACTTCAACTTGCATTTGACACTCGATGTCTACCAATCCTCTTCCTATGTCTGGGATCTTCTTACTTTGATCCTTTCTTACTATCTGTATAATTGATGATCGTTTTGAAAGTGTGTATATGGAAGCACCAAAAGCATTCCAACTCAATAGATATTTTGGGAGTGTTTCATAGCATGTTTTTTTTTTTGGGGGGGGATGGGAGCTGCAAATATTCACTATACATGATCTCTATCTTTGAGAAACTCACAGTCAGATGTAAGAATTTACAAAAAGGTGATTTCAATATACTGTGCTATAGAATTCTGTGAAAGATCAGAAGAAAGGCCTCTAGCTCAGCCTGAAGGTCTAAGGAAAAAATAAAAAGAATAAAATAAATCTTTCCTGA